>BDIP01000263.1:0-23276 GCA_003568945.1 Kipferlia bialata
GTGAGTTCGCCTCCCTCCTTGAGGTCATCGAGGCCAACGTGGACTACACCACCACCACCCGTAACTGGGGAGGACTCGAGAAGGGCTCCAAGGCTGTCAAGGCTTAAGTTTACTCTTGAGCTTCGACGAATTGGCCCTTCCATTGGGTAGCATTGAATAGATGTTTGTCCCGATTTGTTAGTGTTGGCAATTCAGATATCACTATCCTCTCTCAAGCTCTTCTTAGTGTGAGTCTGGGGGATAGAACACTGTTGCAACCAGTCCACGTGAATTGGAGTCTGTACAGCTACACCCTCGAGTGTTTTTACCGTATTGTGTCCTATCGTGTCTGTCGCGACTCAGTCCTCTCTTCGTCCCACTGGAAGATGAATAACACAACCCAGCCCAAGGCCGAGAATGGGTTTCAGGAGCCTGATGAGGAGGACGGCAAGGTGTTCAAGAATGTGGCTCTGCGAGAGACGATGGATCTCCTGGCACACAGACACGACCGCAGTCTGAGGTGGGATGACCAGGCAGGAGCCGCCTTGAATGAGGTGATGGAGGACTTCATCTCCTCGTCCCTCACGTTTGTGGAGCAGATGTACGACGCCCAGGATCAGGAGAGAACAGGAAAGGAACAGGGGACCAGAACATCTACACAGCATCCCTCAGTCACCGACATGAAGGAGTTCTTTGGTGAGACACACCGTATATATATGTATGTATGCGTGGGTTTCCACTCATTGTTATGACAGTGTGTATCCTCTGACTTCTGACATCAGAGGAGTTCTACAACATACGCCTTCCTGACCAGACTTAGAGTAGTAGTGTAGTAGCCACAATCTCTGGCCACACATAGCCCACCTGATATTGGTGGCTGATAGTGATACCGCGGACACAGTGTTGCGATTGTCAGAGGGCTCCCGGGAATACCCGCGAATATGCCCCATCTTGCCGCATATGCGTCCAAGATGATTACCACTTGGACATGTCTCATCTACTATTTCATCCCTTCTGGAGGGCACTTCATACAAGACACAGTCTACACATCGGCTATGCGCTGGTTGTCTGTGGATACAATAGATACCAACATATCTATAGGTACTATGGGAATCCAATGTCTATAAGAACCTCTCTGAAATGTCCAACACATTTACCCAATAACGGACACGCACTCTATTAATGAACACGGAGACACATACACAGCTATAGGAAAACGGGTCATACAACACATTGTCGAGAGTCAGTCCCTCTCAGCCTGGAGAGTCGTAGGCCCTGAGTACCCCTGACGAATCTGTGACAAAGAGGAAGAAGGGACCCAGCACCCCCGATGTCTGGGGTGCCACCTGGGGCTGCACTGCGGCTAGGCCGGTGACAGGCATGGACCCCACCTTGAGCACATAGGCCTTCCTCATGTCGAAGGTGGCGCCTGGGGGTGAGAGTATGTATATACAATGTCAGTGTGCAAACTATATAAGTGCAGAAGAGGTAGGGGTTGTACCTACACCAGGCCGCAGCCACCCCTTGACCCCCTGCCCTGCCATGCTGTTCCTGGCATCTGTCTCCAGAATGGCAGCACAGTCGTAGAGGTACACACTCCCGTCGTCCCCCGGTGCAGCTATGAGTGAGGCAGCAGCGGTGTTTGCGGCACATGACCTTGGCGGCACAAAGGCACTCCCTGTCTGGCTGACATCACCCCCATAGGTGTGCCCCCTGAACTTGGCTATGCGTGCATATGACACCAGGCTGAACAGCCTCAGCCTCGAGTCTGACGTGGTCACAAGCACAGTCCGCTCCCTAGGCCCAGCGCAGAGACCAGTCACCTTGTGCGGCTTGTGTCGCCGGCCCCTCTGACTGCGGCTGCTAAAGGCAGTGATGAGACACAGATCTGAGGGCTGCCGAACAGCAACTGTGCCTCGGTAACTGCCGGTTAGCAGAATACCGTCCCTTCCCCCACCCTCTCTTTCCCTTCCGACGAAGCCCAGTGTTGTGAGTTGCTCACCGGGGTCTAGCGCCACCACCTGCCGGCGGGATATGTCCCACCGCCTCAGCTTGCGGTCGAGACATGTTGTGAAGAAGATCCGGTCATCGTCTGAGTTGAAACACACAGCTGACACGGGAGAGGGGTGGGTGAAGACACCCAGGCACTCACTCCGCAGAGGGTTCCAGAGCCTGTGGTGAGACATATACATACAGAGACTCAAGGTATACCAAGGGAGTGCCTCACCTGACGTCTCCGTCCAGGGATGCAGACAACAGGAAGTTGGAGGGTGCCCATGTCAGTGAGAGCACCTCAGCTCTGTGGAGTGTCCACCTCCTTAGGGGCTCAGTGTCAACCAAGGGGAGAGCCCCTGCTGCCTGGCCCACGTGCCACACACACACCACCCCATCGGCAGAGGCAGTAGCCAGGAACTGCCCATCCGCACTGGCGGCACAGCTCCACACGGGGCAGGAGTGGGCGGGGATCTCAAGGCGGAGGCGCATCCTGTGTCAGGTCAATAGAAGAGAGGGACTAGAGAGAAGAGTGGGGGGGGGGGGGGGGGGGGGGGGGAGGGGGGGGGGGAGGAGAGGGGGGGGGGGGGGGGGGGGGGGGGGGGGGAACTTGGTACCTGGTATATCCGTTGGACACTCAGTCGTGGAGGAGGTCATAGGAGTCTCCCATACAGCCTAAGATTACGGGCGTAAAAGACGATGCCTTAACTATTGAACAGATTTCCTATTGTGAAAAGCACACTCACCCAAGTACCATACACATCCTGGACTGTGCACGATGCGGGTGTATCAGCTAAAGTACCGACCACGGCGGCAAGGAAAACCAATACTCCTATCAATGGTAGTCGCATCCCACTTCAGTGTAGAAGTGTCAAGAGTCAGCATGCAGTCACTTTACTTAGCTTAAATCTGTCTCTTACTACTAATGAATTTAACTTAAAATCGAGTCCGATTTAGTGGTTTGGTCTTTAGACATCTGGTCTTCATCTCAGCCAGAGTCTCTCTTTCGTCTTCCTTTCTATCCTTTTCATAATCAAGTCCCTTTGAACCAAGTCGAGAAGGGGTAGCCCATTGTGCGTGGGACCCATGTCTCTGGAGCGAGACCTGTACGAGCCCCCCACTGCGACTGATGACTGGACCAACACCCCCCAGACAGATGACAGACATAGGGGGAGGGGGAGGGGGAGGGGGAGACACCGTGCCCCTGTGAGAGAGACAGAGCCCACTGCAGAGTCCAAGGCGATTGAGGCCCCTGCTGAGGCAGAGTACCAGATCCTGGACCCCAAACGGTTCATCGAAGACTCTGTGTTTGAGAGAATGGCCTCAGAGAAGCAGGAGAGGTCCGAGGCAGAGGATGCAGTGGGTGGGTGGCATCCTAATTTCCGACACATTCTATATATCTTACTTACTTAGAGGGACTTATAATATGGCATGAAGGACTCATTTCTGTTCACGTGTATACATACTAATATGTGTGCCACTATAATCCTAACATCAGCCTGGTTCTGTGAGACAGAGATGAAGTTCTCTTCCGCCAGAGCCCTTCTGGTGCTGAGGGCGATGTATCCCACCGTGGTACGTACACTGTATGCGAGAGATGGGCTGTATGTCCTCACCCTCCTTGTTCTTACCCCAGCTGACGTCGGTTCAGCCGACCATGTGTCTTGCCGAGTACTTCTGTATACTGCAGGTGCTGGATGGAGTGCCTGTGACCGACCTGCGCCCCCCGTCGTATGAGGGTCTGATTGTGGCATATCGCCAGACTGTGACAGGGGCCATGGAGGCCGGGTACACCGAACAGGACGTGCCGCCCCTCACCCTCCTGGTGGATATGATGGACACCATGCCCCCCCTGCCCCCTCCTGGTATGCCCTGCGACCTCGACCTGTGGCCCCTGGCTGCCAAGGCCGCCATCGAGCCCCACTGGCAGGGCATTGTGGACGGGGTGGCCCAGCGGGTGGGGGAGAGCATAGGGCAGGTGCAGCTGAAGAGAGAGGCGTCCTTTGGCGGGGACAGAGAGTATGTGCTGAGGATTGGGGGGGCTGCAGTGCTGTATGGGGAGCGGCAGCTTGGGTACGACTCCTCTGAGTTCTGTCGGTCAGTCAGGCACCACATCTCGGGGTCTGCCCTTCAGAGCATGGCCCACTTCAAGGGGGCCACCCTGGCCAGCGTAGACAGAGACGAGGAGGAGAGCGAGGCAGAGGCACAGGCCCAGGCAGAGGCCCAGGCCCAGCTAGAGAAAGATGCGGGGGATGTGGAGATGGCTGATGGCCTGGGAGCAGAGGCTTCCGAGGAAGCGTCCAGCGATGACTCAGAGTACGACATTCTTCTTAGTTATACGACTACTCTATCTCATAATTCACAGTTGGTCTTTGGTCTCACCTCAGTATGTTCAGTTAGGTTTGCACCATTCACTGAGATCCCTTCTTTTGGCCGTTGGTGGTGAGGGGTACACGCAGTAATTGTCAATGGGAGACTATCATCGGGAATACTCCTGATCAAGTGACTCCCGCATCGCCAGAACCCATATGGACATTAATATTATGGGAGTGCACAAATGTTATGAGTACATCCATTTGCTACGCGTAGGATTTTGGACATAAACTCCATCCCCAGATTCTTCTTTCAATTTACGACTTAGTGTTAGAAACAAATACTATTAATAACTTGACATTTTTAGTATATCGGACAACCTGACCTGGTATCAGCAGAACGTAACCTATAACTCTCTTTAGCCCAGAGAAAACTAGTAGGATCCAATGGGTGGACCTGTTGGAGGTGGAGTAGACTCCAAGTTAGTGGATCGGTCCATTATGGATGAGGGCTCTGACAATAGCAGTGGAGGCTCCGCAAGGTAAGATGACTGCTTTCATAATTGGTATATACCTTCCCCATGCAGAGATTTGCCTCCCTGCTTGTGTATACCTTTACTACGTGGCCGTAACTGAGTATTGTATGCATGAGGTTCAGATATATAGGCATTTCTAGTAACACTTCTTCATTCTCACACCGAGGTGCCTTATCATCTGCGGACTCTTCGTCCTGTTGGCCGCAATCCTCGTTGTTCTGTTCTTCGTTGTGATTCCTGCCGCCAAGATGCCCCAGGGATTCAATGTTCTCGCCAACTTTGCCGAGACTGATCAGAACACCACCTTCTCTCTGTACCCTGCCCTTGGCCGCATTGTGACCTTTGACTTCGAGTACAAGAAGGACCCCACCCCAGACTCCGAGTACCGTCTGTACAAGGCCGATGGCGAGTTCAAGGGAGTCACCCAGAGCATATTCCCCTGGAGCCCCACCGACTCCTTTGACTGGGTGCCCCTGTACTCAGGCGACTGGGACCTGACCTTCTCCACCATGAGCGTGCCCGTCGGCACCTACCCCACCGCAGCCACAGACTCCGACCACTCCCTGGAGGTGGTTGAGAAGAAGTTCACTGTGCTGGCCCTGAGTGATATGGTTGCCTTTGACGAGCAGTTCAAGGAGTCCTACTCCTACAAGCTGACAGACTCCACAATCACATTCCCAGAGACCCTGACCTCCCAGACAGTCAGGTACTCCCTGCCCGGCTTCAAGACGTCCACCCTGGACGATGAGTACCTGGCCCAGCACGATGAGACAGTCCAGGCATGGGGCGTGAGGGTCGGCCACAAGCCCTTCCCCGACTCCCCCCTGCCCTTTGAGTTCACCCCTCTGGTAAGGGTCCAGGACATGGTGGCCACAGACGTGCTCATCTCCGGCCTGGCCTTCGACACATACGAGGTCAAGCACGAGTTCTACCCCGTCAGTGCCGTGGACGGACCCTTCTCCTGGACGTCTGGGGGAGACGGGCCCCTGGCTGCTGCCCCTGGGGCCAAGCCTGTGTTCCCCGACTTCAACATGCAGAGTGGCGCTGTGACGATGGAGGTGGACAAGCCCTTTGTCGGCTTCACAGCCCCCGCCTTCACCAACTCCATGGACCAGGACCACGTCCAGACATACGCAGAGCCCGCGTCCCCAGAGCCCTACTTCGCCATCATGCCTGCTGGAGGTGAGGGGTGGCTGTCTGGTCTCTATGGCATCTGTGTATGTGTATGGGCTATGGCATCTGTGTATATGTATGGGCTTGTGTCTCTGCCCTCTCCCATATCTAACGACCAGGTGTTGCCTCTGTCCTCGACTCCATCGGAGGCTCCGTCGAGCACAGGCCTGTGTACCAGAAGGACAGGGAGGGGGACAACGTGCTGCAGATCGGCATTGGAGGTACCGGCCACGCCCTGCTGTCTCTGCCCGGCCCCAACATGGACAGTGCCAACGCTGACGGCACCACAGGCCAGTATGTGGTGGAGGTCGACAACGCCGGAGACATCCTGCGTCTGACCTCTGTGCTGCGTGTGAATGAGCAGCTCGACGCCATGGAGGGAGACTTTGACACCGTGACTGCCATTGGTACCTGCGACGCGGCTGTCCTCCCCATTGACTATGCCTCCCGGTCACTGAGGGGCCAGGTGGTGGTGAACGCAGTGGCCATGTCACAGATAGAGGGGTGCAGCCCCAAGAGCTACAAGGTGGGGGGGAGTGTATACAGAGGCATAGTGACTGTCCGCTCTCAATACCTGCTCTCTCAATATGTACTGTCAGCATGTATATAACCTATATTCATTATAAGACATATATACACAATCATATGTGTATACTAACTTATCTATCAATACTGACTGCAGGACAAGGAGCTGAAGGAGCAGGGCCTGTACCATGCCGGGGACGCCCTGTCTGCCTCTGACCTCGAGGGTGTGTGCCAGGTGGCCAAGGACTATCTGCTGGTGCTGGACAGTGCCACCTTCGCAGTCACCAGCGTCATTGACGTGGCCGCAGCATACCTCCCAGCCACCTCTGTCACCCCCATCGTCCCAGGCATCTTTGACACCGAGCTAGGCCTCAGGGGCCCAGTCTACGGCACCGTGGGCGGCACTGACTACGGCAGAGTGGCCCAGGACACCCTGCGTATCAACTCTGTCTTCTACGACCCCTCCGACGACTGTCTCTTTGTGTCCCTCCCAGACTATGGTGATGTCGTCAAGGTGACCCAGGACGGAGACCTCGTGTACGCCATGTCCGACTTTGCTGTCCACGATGACAGGCCCCTGCCCTCCACAGACAGCATTACCAACCCAGTCAAGAGCGCATTCACCTTCCAGCGCCAGGGAGCTCCCTTCTTCGCCGCCGTCTCCGACACCCGTGGCACCAGCCTCACCCTCTGGATGGCTCTCTTTGAGTCAGACGGCGAGACCTCCTACGTGTCCCTCTATGCCATCGACGAGACCCACCGGTCCCTCGTCTGGATGCAGGGCGCCGTGGACTCTCGGTCCCCTCTGCCCGAGTGCTCCACATTCACCAGGGCCCAGATCCTGGCCTCCGGCAACCTCCTCGCCGTGTGTGGCTGTGCCGGTGCCAAGAAGGGGCCAGGCAACTACCCCAAGGCCTCGACAGCCGCATACGAGGTCAACGACACCAACCTGGTGGTTGGGTACTACCTTGCTGATGATGCTGCATCCTTCTTCGCCAAGGTGCCCTCCACCTACGTGGGTGACCGTTACCACGCCACAGAGCGGACCCTCACCCACACTGCCGCCCAGTACAACATCTAGGTCCATACGACACAGTCTCTAGTGGCTTATTTTGTTTGCGTGGGGTGTTTGGTCCTCCACGCCAGAATCTTAATTGCTATAAATTTGTTATAACCTGACACCCTAACACTTGTAATTACAGAGTATGGTTGTCACTCCAGCAAAGGAATGTTCTTCTAGACTGACTATAATGTGACTCTCACAGTGGTGACATTACATCACGTATATATTACGACTCCACTCCAGGGGACTATAATTGATAGTTCTCTGGCCAATGTGCTGGCATATATCAGACAAGGGGTGTAGAATTTTTGGTTCCGGAAGAGCTGTCATGTACTTTGCTATGAATTGTTGCTTTTAAGTCAGTCGTCAACTGATGGACTCGGTTAGAACGGTGCGAGGACAAGATGAAGAGAGGAAAGGTCGGACAACCTTCAGTGTGAGCATTAGAAAGAAGGATAGAGAGTCTCGGCTTACAAAGCGGCGATTCCGTGCCATTGGGCGTTCTGATGAGGCTATTGCGGCTGGAGGGGAGAAAATGGTGGTTCCCACCACTCTTGCTGGTATTGAGGCCGCCGTGGAGCTTGTTCGGTCCCGCGTAGTGGAAGAGGTTTCCAAGGGGTTCGCCCAGTTGAGGTCTGCCCTGGCTTTGCCCGAACCCCCCCTGTTCATCGCTACTACGTATCCGGATATCCTCAGAAAAGCCGTACAGTTCCTAGATCCTTCCTATGCTGAGGACACGAGGCATGAGGCCGTGTGGTTTCTGACCAATGTGACCTCAGGCCAGAGTGAGCATGTGCAGGCTGTGTGCCAGGCAGGGGCCATCCCCAGTCTGCTGGACCTCATCAGGGATGCCTCCATCTCCCTGGGCGACCATGCCGTGTGGTGTCTGGCCAATGTGGCCGGGGACACGGTGGAGTACAGAGACATGCTCCTGACTGCAGGCGTCATTCCCCTGCTGGTTGCCTTCATTGCCCGTGAAGGCCAGATAGACTCCACAATCCGGACAGCAGTGTGGTGTCTGTCCAACATCACCAGAGGTAGGCCGCCAGTGCCCTACGAGCTGGTCCGGTCTCTGATTGTGCCCGTGTGCGACCTGCTCAAGAACACCCAGTCGGAGGATATCATGTTGGAGTGTGTGTGGACCCTGCAGCACGTGACCGCCTTGGACAGGAAGGACAACCAGCAGCTGATCGACATCATGGCCACGGGGGTGGTCCCACGGCTCAAGGAGGTGGGTCAGGCTGGCGTTGTTATATATATTAATACTGTTGTTATATATACTAATGACTCTCCAGTTGATACTGTATCCTCAGGAAGCATTCCCCCCACTTCCCCCTCCCTCCCGTACTCACTGCAGGTCTGTGTGTGTTCTGACGCCGTTGCAGCCCGTGCCGCCCTTCGCACCATTGGTACCCTGACCCTAGGGGACGAGTCGCTGGTGGACGCCCTGGTTGAGTTGCACACCTTTGATATGCTGGGCCACGTCATCACCACAGCCCACTCTGTCCTGGTGAGGAAGGAGGCCCTGTGGGCGCTGTCCAACCTGGTTGTGGGTAAGCTGTCCCACAAGAAGGCCTTCTTCGAGGCCGGGCTGGGCCCCGTGGCCATCAAGATGCTGGAGTGCACCCACCGGGATACGGTGCAGGAGGCTGTGTTTGTGGTGTCCAACTGCCTGTTGGCAGGGCCCTCCTTTGTGGCCGATGAGTTCCTGAGTATCCAGGCCATCCCTGCCCTGGTCACCTCCCTGCGCACCCTGACCGTTGGCAACCAGCAGTCCGTCGAGGACGCCATCGTCATGGCCCTCGATGCAGTCATCGCGCTGCTGGAGAGGGGGGAGGGCATGGGGCAGGACGACAACCCCGTGGCCCTGGAGGTGGAGAGGTGCGGGGGCCTGGATCTGATCGAGGCCATGCAGGAGAGCCCCCTCCACGACATCTACCTCAAGACAAACCTCATCATCGACTCTTTCTTCATGGACGACCTCCTGAGCTAGGCCCTCGGCTCCAGGCAGCATCGTGTAACCAGTATCAGTATCAGTTTGCGTTCCAGGCGGATATGAGTGTATGTCCGTACATACATACCTAGGTCCAGAGCACGGGTTGGAAAGACATCTCCTCTGGAAAGACTCTTCCCCGTGTTCAAATGGTGCTATTCGTGTTTCCTTTATATGTATTTTGTGTATTTTTCGTTCGTTTTTTGTGTGTTTCTTCAACTCTCATGCCACATATACATGTGCGTGTAGATTGGTGGGAATCATCATCCATGATAGATTTTCCATCAGGGTCACTTCCCTGTTACTCCTTCCTCCTGAGCATCTCTACAATACCATACGCTTTACAGAACAAATGAGTCAATCAACATATCTATCTCTTCTATTCTTGACACAATTCAAAACACATTCAAAACACGACGTGAGACACGTACAATACTACAGTACATACTATCAATACCCTCAATATGACTGGAGGGAGCTGGCAAACCTTATGACGTCCACAACATCACTCGCTGCATCCAATAGAGGCACCACGGCGCTGATGTCATGCGCCACCATATCAGCCTCCCCCCCCTCCCCCTGTGTCAATGATGATACTAGTGGGGTCAGAGCCTCTACTAGGGGACCTAGGTGGACTGGGGTACCCAGCACGGAGTACAGGAGCTGGGACACGGCATCGACAGAGCTCACATCGCCTGGGGCCACGGACTTGACCAATTGCACCAGGGAGGGGAAGGAGAGACACCCTTCCGACGCATAGGAAGCAAAGAGATGGACGGCCGAGGGTGGCAGACGCAGGGTACGGACCACCCCTTCGAAGGCAGCAGCAGACATAGGGGTGTCGCCGTGTACATGCCTCAGGACCATCAGCTGACTCGGGCATAACCCGTAAAGCTGCATCCCTGCCTCCAGTGAGGACTGGGTGTCTCTGACCCTCTGACATCCAGTGCGTAGTGCACCTGCGGCCTCTGCGGCCATGCCCTCCAGGGCAGAGGGCGACACTCCCTGAGGTACACTGGAGGGGTAGGGGGAGCGCCCTATACCTGCATACACTGCACTCAACTCAGCCAGAATCTCTTGCACCGCGTGGCCAGAGGTCTCTGCCTCCCGCACTATCTCCCCTGCCAGGACACTGCCCCGGTGGGAGTGGATGGCAATAGAGGCCAGGGCCTGGAGGGGCTGCACCGCGGCCAGCCCCATCTGCATGGCCAGGTGGCAGTACGACACGGCCCGGGCCTCGGCATGCACAGTAGACTCAAGGGCCTGGGCACAGGACACCACAGTGGCACTGGCACCAGACACCGCGTCAGAAAGGGTGCCGCGTAGGGTGTCAGTTCCAGACAGATTCAACATACACCCTCTGTCGACGCCTTCTCTCTTGCGCATGGTCATGTACCCTCCCAGCAGCTGACCCTGCAGCACAGAGAGCGGGGAAGGGCGGGTGGGATCCGAGGGGGGAACGGCGGAGCGGACAGGCCTGCGGGGTCTGATTCCCTGTGACTGGGGGAGACTAAGCACATCTGCAGCGGAGAGGGCGGGGGGCACCTCGAGGGGCTGGAGCTGTGCCTGGGAGAGAGAGGGCAGGGCACCCACCAGCGACACAGGCAGAGGGGGCAGTCCGACCAGAAGGGCGCCCAGCTGCACTGCGGCCTGGCCCTCCTGCTCTTCCATAGAGGCTAGCAGGGAGTGGGTGGTCTGGGCGCAGGCGAGGGTCAGGGAGTGGTTGATGCCACTCAGCAGCAGGGGGGAGGAGGGGGAGGGGTGCAGGGGAGAGCACTCACCCAGGACGCCCTGGATAACTGGCACGATGTGGCCAGCCCCCTCCCCAGCATCCAATCCAATAGAGGGAATGTACCCAGGGGGGTACTGATAGGGAACGCCGTACCGGTCAGAGTACTCGTCCAGTGCCATGCAATGCCTCAGGGGTTGCACTGGTGACTGGGAATGGTCCTGCTCCGCTACACTCTGCTGCGAGAGAGAGGTCGGGGGGGCAGTCTCGAGTGAGAGGTTCTCGGTGACATCCTTATACAGCGCACACAGATCTCTGGCACACCGGCTGGCCCCCACCCACCCACACCACCTGTCTGCCGTCTCCACCCAGGCCTCTATCAGTTGGGTGGCGTCAGAGAGAGAGGGCAGGCGGAGCAGAAGGGCCCGACACCGCTGCAGAGTCGGCAGTACATCATAGAGAGACGCCGCCACCGCCTCTACAGCCTCCGGGGATAGACACCCTCTGAGGGACAGAGCCCTGTCGAGACAGAAGGGGGGGGGAGGCCTCAGAAGACCCCTTCCCGACTGAAGAGGCTTGGCATACTCCGACCCAACAAAGTCCAGGACCCACTGCATACTGTCTGCATGACTCTGGGGGTGGGATACGGGGGGTGCCTGGCCCTGTGACTCTGACACCCCGTACACGGCACAGTGCATGGGTGTGTCCAGCAGGGTGGAACAGACCCCAACGGCCCATGCCAGGAGAGCGTTGTACCTAGCTGTGGCCGAGACCATGTCTGAGGCGTAGCACACCAGGCAGTCCAAGGCGTCAGCGCTGGAGACAGGGACCACGCCCTCCAGGCACTGCAGAAGCTCCTGGGCCCCCTCCACTGTGAGGCACCCCCTCACCATGCCCTCATCCACCCTGTCCCTGTGTGCATACCCTGCCCTCACCCTGGCTACATCACACCTGGTCTGGAGGGAGAGGGCAGTGCCCACCAGCCATGCGGCATGGCGAGTGAAGGACGCGGGGTCTGAGTAGGCCACCTTGGCAGCGAGAGCATCCTCCATCCTAACCCCCAGGGGAGACACACACACACCCTGGGGCATATCCTTAGGGAAGAGGAGCAAAGAGAAGGGGTCAGAGGGGGGGGCCTCATCAACGGCCCCTGCCTCTGCCCCCACCCCTATTCTGAGCAGGGTGTGTAGCATGGCCATGACCTCATCGACAGCAGAGGCGATCCCGTCACACCCTCCCACACAATCGACAGTGGGGGACGTGCCCCTATCCTCTGCAGGGGTCTGTCCAGCAGGGTGAGTGCCCTGGGAGAGAGAGTACTCCACTGCCTGTAGGGAGGCCAGAGCCTCATCAAGCACGGACACACACTGGTGGGACAGAGAGAGGGGGGCCTGTGCGGAACGGTCCAATCCCTCGGACCCAGTCCCTGACACTCCTCTAGATACTGATACTGATGCGGCGTCTGCATACCCAGTGTCCCTATGGTCCTCAGGGACAGTAGCCCCACATGCATCCAGTCCCTCCAGGAACACACAGGGCAGACAAGTGGCCAGGGCAGGGTCGGTGGCTACTGCTGTGGCCAGGGCCTGTCCTGCGGCTAGTACCTCAGTCCAAGGCCTGCAGGAGCCCGGGTCTGCTGTACCTGTACCAGTAATGTGGGACACTACTGCTACCACATGGTCAGCAATGGCCCTGCGGACTGTGTCCCTGGTATCGGTGTCGAGAGAGCGGGAGTGGGAGACCTGGTCTAGGTAGGCCTGGGCCTGGGTCAGCACCGACGCTATGGCTGTCGCACCCTCTACAGCATTTTCTAGAGAGCCAGACCCTTCAAGGGCATTGTTAGGCCTCATACGCAGCAGGGGGTTAACGGCACTGATCCACAGATAACACAGCTGAAGCGCCTCTTCTACGTGTACCATCACGTCCTCGGGGCTCTCTGCGGCCAGTGCCCCTGAGAGACTGGGGGAGAGGTGGGACCCCCACTGAACCAGGGCCTGCACCATGCTCTCCTGGTAGAGAGCAGGCCGGTATCCGACAGAGTGGGCGACTAGGGCCGCCTGACACCGTGATGTAAGATCATTGCACTCCTCAAGTAGAGCTAGGAGGGAAGGGGGGGCAAGATCCTCGGTGGAGAGAGCCCGGGTGTGTTGGGCGTGGGTAGTGTCTGGGTATACAGACTGGGACACGGTGGAGAGAGAGGGGTCACGGGGGCATGGCACACTGACACTGTCACCTGAAAGAGCAACAGCAACCGATGTGACATAGTTGGAAATGGCAGATAGAGACCCGGCCAGTAGGTGCAGAGGCGTGGGACCCGTCTCCGAGTCAGTATCTCTGTCAGTATCTCTGTCTGTGTCACCCTCACCTGTAACCTCTGCCGTCACCCGAACTAGCTCCTGCAAGGCAGCCCCTGCGTCCACACCAGGCCCAATACTCTGTGTTGGCACAATGATGCCGGAGAGTGACAGGTAGTGGCCCTCCACACAGTATGCCAGGGACAGCTGGGCGTGTATGCTCTGTACCGTGGACAGACACGTGGCAAGGGCCTCCCTGTCGCCTGAGTCCTTGGCCGCCCTGACCCTCTCAGACACTGCAGACAGAAGAGGGGTCGTCTCGGCTGATACCTCTCTCAGCGTCACTGCAAGGTGCTCGCTGTGCTCTGTGAGGGTGGTACCCACCATGTCGCCTAGCACAGAGGCCTCGACCCCTGAGAGCAGGCCCTGGACAGAGGCCAGGAGGGACAGGTGGGTGTCAAGGGCATCGGTCACAGCTCCCTCGACAGTCAATACACTGGCGAGGGCAGAGTCGGTGTCTCTCACCCCCTTCGACACAGCTGCCAGCCTTAGCTTGTGCACCCCTACCCTCAGCTTGGACAGGTCAGGGCACAGGGACACACAGTCTGAGTGCAGCTGACGGAGGGTGCGGATGCTGCGGTGTCTGGTAGCCTGCGAGGGGTGTACTTTAGAGACCCCAGTCTGGGACATTGACATTGACGCAATGGCAGTGGCAGAGAGAGGGTCTTCGGCATGCACGGGTTGCTGGGCCAGCAGGTCTGTCACCCTTGTCACTCCCTCTGCTATTGCCCCCAAGGAGTGCCGCACCAGAGTCAGGGAGGCCTCCACACCGTCTAGGTCAGCGGTGCCAGACGACGGGTCCGCAGCCTGCAGCATAGCGCCTCGTCTCTCCAGGGCGCGTATCAATGCGGTCTTGCCCTGCTCTGCTAGGGACACTAGCCTGGCACAGGTCAGGCCCATGGCTCCGAGGGTCTCGTCCTCCACCCCCTCCTTGCCCACTACTATGCCTCCGTCCTCACTCACTCTCCCTGCCTCTGCGGCCTGCACCACGTCTCTGTCCTGCTGCATACCCTCCAGGTGCTCGCCCAGCTGCAGGGTCTGGGTCTTGAGCTTGTCAATGTGCTTGGCCAGCTTCAGCGCATGCCGAGCACTGGTGCAGGAAGTGAGCTGGGTGCCCTGGCTCAGGATGGTGCGTCTGAAGGTGTTGAGGAACCTAAGTACCATCAGGGCCCGGTGGCTGAGGGAGGACAGGGACGCCGGCAGCACGTGGTCGTCCACCTCTGTCAGGAGTCCGCACCTCTTTGACACATCGCCACAGAGACGGGTGAGGTCGGCCAGAGCATCGTCCATCACTTGGCAGGGGGGGAGGTCGGCTATGGAGGCAGCCCCCTCCTCCCCTCCCTCTCTGCTCCGCTGCAGGATGGAGGCGTGCAGCTGTCTGAGCTGCTCCGCCTGCTGTGCCCTCATGCCCAGTCCGGCATACACTGATGTGGCCAGCACCTGTGCCGAGGGGCATGTGTGTCTGGACAGGGATGCCCTGGTGAGCGACAGGGCCTTCGCCTGGGTCTGACAGTAGTCGAGCACAGCGGCAACCCCAGTCAGGTAGTCCTGCACAGACACAGACAGAGAGAGGGAGGACACAATGGCAGTCTCGGTCGTCTCATAGCACTGGCTCACCCTATCGTGTAGCTGGAGCGTGTCGTTTAGGCACCTCAGCAGCCCACTGTCCGTGGCCCCGAGCATACCCAGAGTGCCGGATGCCACCTGGCCTGATATACCCACAAGGCCGGGCAGCGTGACGTTGAGGTAGGCATCGGTGCGAGACAGAACCGAAGAGAGCACCACGGCATGTCGGGCCAGTCCCTCCATACCCTCCATATCCACCTGTCCGGCCTCAGCCCCACCCTCCCCTGTGTCCATGGACCCCTGAGTAGGAGTGCGATCCTTGGCCTCAACCGCATCAACAGCCTCCTCCGCAGCTGCCAGGATCCCCTGTATCCCAGCAGTGTGCCGGGCCTCTGCGATGCTTTGAGAGTGGACGCCGATGCCGTGCATCACGAGTCTCTCTCCCTCCCTCTTACACACGTCACAGAGGGTGCGGAGAAGGGCAATGCGTGTCCCCAGAGACTCGGTCTCTCTCTTGCCCCCAGAGTTACCTGACACCGCCTCCAGCTCCAGCCCCAGGGACTCGAGGTCTGAGAGGAGAGGGGTGGCCTCCCTCTCTATACGCTCAGCCACCTCCTCGGTCAGAGCTATGCGACGCAGACCCCCCCGGCAGCAGTGTCTAGCAGCAGCGCTGTCGGAGCCTAGGGCACCGGCAAGGCCCAGATAGGTGTCGCACAGAGCCTGGCTCACACCCTCTGGGTCATAGGCGTCAGTGCCATCCTCTACCTCAGTATCAGTATCTGCAGTAGGGTCTGCTTCCAACGAAGCCAGCAGCTCCCCCCTCTGCTGGCTGACCCACTGGCTAAGGGACGCAGCCACACGCACATAGCTGGTCAGCACACTGGCTGCGCCCTCCCCCCTCCTGTGCATCTTGTCCTGGTTCTGCTGGGCCCGGGCCTCGTGCTCTAGCACTGCGGCGTCGAAGGTGGACAGCACCCCTGCCACACTCTGGGCCATGGCAGAGGACACCAGCCCGGCCTCGGTCAGTCTGGCTAGCAGGGTGTGGGTCTCAGCTGCGGCGTCCTTGTGCAGGTCCAGCACACACCCGACATGTGCCAGCCTATCCTGCTCGGCCAGCAGGGCGGTGCTGTCGTCCGATGCAACAGGGGGGCACAGGTCGGACTCGGCCTCGGCCTCAGCCTCTAAACCAGACAGCTCTCGCATCTGTGCCTCAAACACCGACTCCGGCCGGTACTGCTCTGCGCTGGGCATCGCACTGTACACCCCTCTGGCCCCAGTGCCAGGGATGGAGCCTAGACCTGTGCCAGGGAGGGTATCGGAAAAGGGGTCGGAGACTGCTGTGAGCTTCGACATGCCTGGGGCGGCCCTTGCCACGACGTCTCTCAGCCCTGCCACCTCGTCTGACAGGAACAGTCTGTGCTGCCCGACCAGAGACAGCCTCTGGAAGGCGGCAAAGAGAGACCCCGTGAGGGTCATGAGGGTGAGGGTGACCCTGGTGAAGTCCGTCTCTGTCTGCTGGACAGACACATGAGACAGCCTCAGACACTGCTCCCTGTCCACTAGAAGCACCGACCCCAGCGGCACAGCGGCAGCCAGCAGCGACCGGGCCTCGGTGTCGACACAGAGCATCTCATCCAGAGTGCCCAGCAGAGAGAAGTGTGTCTGGGACAGGGTCTGCACATCGGCTGCTATGGCAGAGACTATCCCCACAGGCGACATGGCTGAATCAAGGTGGTTGGACGCGTCCTCCACCGACGCCAGCCTCCTCTTCATAGCCTGCAGGGTGACCCTGGCCTGAGCTGTGTGTCTGTTGAGCACTAGCGACATGTCTGACAGAGACAGACGCAGGGTGTCGGCACCCTTGAGGGCATCTAGCACTGTCACCAGCTTGTCTCGCTTGTCATCCAGTAATGCAACACACACAGAGTGCACGGCCTCCACAGCAGCGAAGGGAATGAGGGGAGGGACCACACACCCGACCACCCCCACCCTTGTCCCATATTCTGCTCTGCATTGCGCCACCCTTCCCTCCAGTCCCTGCACAGTGGCCTGGAGCTTATCGAGGGCCCGGGATGCGGCCTGCCCTGCATGCAGAGTGGCAATGGATACGGGCGTGGCACAGCTGGACATGGCACCATAGAGGCTGGACCACAGGTCCCTGACGTGGGTATCATATGCCTTGGCGGCCAGCAGTGCGGCCTCGGCCCTGTGTCCCTCCTGGGACGCCACGGCGACACACGCCTGCAGCCTGGACACCGTGAGCTGCGTCTGGGCCTCGACTGCCTCCCTGACCTGGGAGAGAGCATGGGCCCTGTCCCTCCGGACTGAGAGGGCTCGGTCCACAGACACAGACTCGGGGGTCTCACTCCCATCTGCCCCATCCTCGTTATCACCATCCACGCTCCCTGCTCTCAGACTGCAGCACTGATCCACCAGACACCCAGCCACCCGCTCGGCATACTGGGAGATGCTCTGCTCCCATCCCTCCACATGTGTCTGTGTGTGCGAGGACACAAGGCCACACGGCTTGGAGAGGGTGGGGGACGGGTTGTCACGCAGGATGTCGCCAGCCCCACTGCCATAGAGAGTCAGCAGCTCGAGGCCCGGGGGCACCGACTTCATACTCACCACTAGACTGTCCCATCCATTGGCACTGACACCGGCAGCAGAGTCTGGGCCGGTCCCCTCCCCTTCACGGGTGAGGAGGCTCTCCCCCTCCAGGTATGCGGCCATGCTCTCAGCGGCATAGGGGGTCTCGGTGAATGCCCCGTCCACCACCTGCTGGGCCCCGCCCATCAGCCACTCTATCCTCAGACTCTGCGGCACCTGTACAGTGGGCCCTTCCAGCACACTACATGCCTCACGGCACATGTCCTGAGCAGTGTTGGCAGACAGACACAGCCGCTGTTCCGTCTCAAGCACTTGTGCCTCAGCCTCCAGCCGTTCGATCCTCAGGGGAGCTCTATCCCCAAACCGTCTGATGCGCTCCTCTAGGGACTTCATAGAGGCAGTAGAGGGAGAGGCTGCGAGTAGCTGTGACACGGGGTCATGGGGGGTCAGACTGTTGTCTCCCCCTATCTTCTCGCCCTGGCTCCCACTCTCCCTCTCCCTCCCTGCCTCCCACCCCAGGTCCCTCACTATGTGCAGCAGATCGGGGCCCATGGCGTGGGTCTCCCTCAACACAGACAGAGCCTGGCGACACTGGGAGGCGTCGCCTATCGACACCTCAGTCAGCGCCGCCTCTGCCCTCTCCATCACAGCCATGACCCCGGCATACACCCCGTGGGAGTGGTTGGCCAGTGACTCTGCCTCACCCTCCAGCAGTTGTGACGCGGCATCCCGCTGGGTCCCAGAGTCCGCTAGGGCAGTCACACCTCTGACCAACACATCAATCGAGTCTGCAGCAGCCTTGAGCCTAGAAAGGGGCAGGGCGAGGGGGGATACGCCTCTGGCCTTGCCGTGCAGTGCAGAGACGCTGTGAATGGCCTGCCCCAGCTGACCCCTCATGTCCAGCACGGCGTGGTACTCTGTCTGAAGGGAGGCAGACAGCGACGCAGACGTGGCACCGGCTGTGGCATAGGCCTTCAGCAGGCCCCCCACCCTCTGGGTCAGGTCCCCAGCCAGGGCGTCTGCCTCTGTCAACTGCCCCTGGGCCTTGGAATGGGCCTGCACAGCTGCCTCCAGGGTCTGCGCACAGTGCACACACATGCGGATGGCCCCCTCAGCCCGGTATAGCAGGGCCTGAGGGTGCAGATACTCGGGGATATCTGCGGGTACAGGTAGGTCGGCGGGTGGGGGTGGGATGGGGGGAAGACCCCCGACACCCGGATGCTGGATGCTGGACGACACAACCCCTGCACGCCCTGACAGGTCAGCCAGAAGGGTCGAGAGGGTACTGCGCACCTGTGCCCACCGATCATCGATGTCTGAGTCGATCTTGGCCTGACTCTCCCCCACAACCTGAACTCCCTCGCTCTCTCTCTCCCCTACCGTATCAGACACTGTCCCGGCCTCCCCTTGCAGAGCACTCTCCCCGTCAGCATCCATGCCCATGTGTGCGAGGTGTGTGGCCACAGAGGCCAGGGCGTCATACTGCGACAGGGCAGTCAGCATCTGACAGCACAGCAGACCGAGCTGGGCCTTGGCCAGGCCCTCCGCTTCTACCAGGCCGGTGTACACAGCCAGGCCTGAGGCAGGTGCCTCCCTGTCAGCCAATGCATCTCCCATGGCATCTCCCTCTCCAGACAGGGCAGCGTGCCTGTACCCTGGCACCACTGACGTCAGCAGAGACGGGTTGTCGAGCCTCAGTAGAGACACGGGATCGGAGTGGAGAGACTCCTCCGATGTCTGGGCTGGTGAATCACCACCTTCCAGGCCTCTGATGCCGTCACTGAGTCCCATGAGTCTCTCAGAGACATCGGACACGAGGTGGTGACACAGAGACAGATACCCACGCATGGTCTCAGGTCTAGGCCGGTGGGAGGTGCCGTTGAGACCGTCCTCCCCCCCTGCATCCCCTGTGCCTCTGTGACTGTGTACTGTGATCCTGTCCACCAGGCCCTGCCGCACGTCCCGGTACCTACCCACAAGGGTGTCTACACGGCGGCACACATCCTCTGCCCCTAGACCCTCAACAGCAGAGGCCAGCAGGGAGTGCAACGCATCGGACTCGGGGGGAGTATCCCCACTCCCACTGGCAGGGTCAAAGACCCGACACAGAGACTGTAGCACCTGCAGCCTTGGGTAGATGACGCTGAGTCGGTCGTTAAGAGAGTCCAACTCACTAGGGGCGGCAAAGGGAACCCGTCTCTCCAGGGCCTCTACCTCTCCCTCCATCTGGGCCTCAATGGCCACCGCCCTAGTGACAGCGTCCTTGTGCGACGTGTAGGAGGCCTGGCACTTCGCTAGGGTCTGTAGCGCAAGGCCGGCTGCAGTACCCACGTCCTGCCACCGAGTGAGGTCGGACAGGAGACCGTCAGACAGAGACCGCACCGTCTCTGGGGGTATGGGGTGGGGGCTGGACATCAAGGCGGAGAGCGCCTCCGCTGGGGCCAGAGCGGCCTCGGCCACCTCAGGGATGCACTGCTGCAGCTGTAGAACGGCGAGGGTCCGCTTTCTGAGCTCCCCCTGAACTCCACTATCAATATTGTCTCTGTCTCTCATTGCTTCGGAGGGGATGGGACGGAGACACACCTCGATGTGTCTTTCAAGGGAGGACACCTCGGCCTGTAGCGATGCCTGCGCCGCCTGTACCTGGCCCACTCCCTCTGTCTGCCCCTGGACCACGTCTGTCTGGGTGTCTGCTATGCCCTGCAGGACAGAGACCAGGCAGTCACAGAGGGAGAGGGAGAGAGAGAGGGCTCTGCCAGACAGACACGGCTCAGGGACCCCACACCCAACCGAGCCCAGGTCCATCTCCAGCCTGCCTAGTATGGCCAGGGCATCCTGACGGGAGGCAGCCTCGGCCAAGTACTCTGTCAACAGGCGGTGGGCACTGGCCAGCCTCCTACCAGCCAGGGACAGGCCGGAGGGGTCTGGTCCACTGTCCGGAGACAGCGGGAGGGGTGTCCCTGACAGGACAGACACAGCTCGGGACAGGAAGGAAGAGAGAGACTCACACACTGGGGTGGCCAGAGCAGAGTACTCCTCTGCCAGGGCCTCTGCGTCTACATATGCATCCAGGTCGGTGCCTCCCGTCTCGGACAGAGCACGCCGCAGGTCGGAAAACAGGGGGGAATACGTTGCCGGCAAGAGAGTGGCCACATGGGATGGGTCCACGCCCTTGGCCTTGACAGCCGTGCACCCCTGGCCCAGATACCCCAACAGGGCGTCCTCCTGACGCAGCAGAGCCTGTGCCGCCTGTGTGGCATGCAGCCTGACATTGGCATCGAGGGAGGGGAGAGAGAGGATGTGGGTCAGGGTGGCCAGGAGGGGACTCAGCCGGTGGCACAGGTTATGCAGGGACAGGGACGTGACCTGGGTGCGGCATCCGTCCTCCAATGACTCTGCTATCAACCCTATCTGACTCCCACAGCCCCTGCCCGCCCTGCCCTCGGACTCCAGCTCTTGGCCCAGGGCCTGGAGGGCATCCTCTGACAAGGGAAGGTAGCCTTGCACGTCGTATCCCTGCCTGTGCAACATAGCCGCCCCCTTGTTCACCCGGCCCAGTATACCTAGGGTGTAGTGGCGCTGCGTCTCATACTTCAATACCTCCTTGGCTACACACAGAGCACCAGACACCCCAAGACCAGACCAGGCCCTCTCTTGTGCCGCAAACGTCTCCAAGTGGTGGACAGACGAAGTGACATACCCTGCCAGCTGGGCAAGGCACACAGAGTGGGTGTGGAAGGCCACACTCCTCCCCGACTGGACAGTCAGACTACGCCTGTAGGACGCACACACACCTAGCACGGCCCTGAACTTGGTCTCCAGGGCCGACATGCCGGACCCTGCTGGGATCGAGGGCTCACAGGAGTCTCCCTCCAGGCTGACCCATCTGGAGGTCAATTAAGATAAGGAAGTATGGGGGGGGGCAAATGCTGGATACCTTAACTGAGCGTAGCACGCAGACACATCGGAGAGGGCAGACATCATATCCCACAGGGCATGGTTGGCCTTCTTCAAGCAGCCCTGGTGTTGCTGGAGTGAGAGTCAACACATAGACATGGGGTGTCTCATACTAGAGAAGAATTACCATTACACACTGCATAAGAAACATATCAATGCTACTGCACCACATACAGAGACAATCATATGTTCCACACACCTTCAACTGCGCTGGTGACAGCGGTGGCACGGTACCCCCGACAGCAGCATGGACAGGGTCTGATACTGATACTGATACTGATACTGAGCCCACTCCACTGCTGAGCTGTCGGTCCAGACCAGTCACACACTCGGACAGAGCATCCATAGCACCAGTCACATGCGTGACAGCTCCTAAAAACACCCCAGGCTGCCTCTTCTTCAGAATCAACAGTTTCAAAGGCCTTGATAGGGGGAGTAAGGGGTATGGGGCGCTCAAAACTCGCCTGAGAGTTTCGGCCCCATTCTCATCATAAACACCATTGTCCATCCACAGGGACCCTGGCGGATGGAATCCGCCAGTTAATGATGCCGATACACCGGAGAAGTCAGTCACAGATGTGTGTATAGCAGTATGCATAGTTTAGTAGTTTCTAAACCCTTCTTCTCAGAGAGAGATACAAAAACCTCAGTTTTAGACTAAGGGTGTAGTGAGAGTCTGATCACTCAGAGTCAGACCTGAGATCAATCTTTCCGTCACAGACAGAGGAGTGATGGGGGTTCGTTATTAATGCATGAGTCAATAACATACTCCTGTGATTCCCCTGACCCCAGAACGGTACCAACAAGAAGAAGGCCATGCGCATATTCCGGCTTGAGATGCTTCCCAAGCCGGATGATCCCACACAGTCTGAGATGGTGCTGGTCGAGACAGAGAAGAGTAATGTGCGTTAGTGGTATACAGTATCGTCACAGGAGTGTACATATGCCCTCTCATCCCAGAAGGCAGCCTTCCACGTGGATGGCGTGGACGAGGAGGGGTGTATCTTTGTGCAGAGGGCTGTCAATGGTACGCCATAGGATTGGTTTCCTCATATGATATGTGTATCTGATGTCACGTTCGTTTGTATCTGGTGGTGTATCCAGTCTCCTGCTCCATGTAGCATCCCTGTCTGCATTCTCATGATGAAATGATTCTCTCAATCTCAGACCCTACCACCGGTCTCGAGAATGCCCTTGGGGGTATGTTTGGAGAGGACACCCCAGGGGGCATGGGGGATATGGGGGAGGACGGCATGTTCGACGACTTTGAGGGGGATGAAGGGGAGGGCGAGTACATGATCGAGGAGATTGAGGGAGACGAGGATGAGTTCTCTTTCGATGAGGAGGATGAGTATGGCGACATGCCCATGTCCCAGGACGTCATGGCTGCCATCATGGCCCAGGTGCCCTATCCATAGCTATCCCCCTCCCTCTCCCTCTCTCTCTCTCTCTCTCTCTCTCTCTCTCTCCCCCCCCCCCCCCCCCCC
>BDIP01000264.1:0-17253 GCA_003568945.1 Kipferlia bialata
GAGAGAGAGAGAGAGAGAGAGAGAGAGAGAGAGAGAGAGAGAGAGAGAGGAAGATATACCTCTCTACTAATGCCGGGTCCATCTGTGCCAGCAGTCCCGATGCGGCAGAGGAGTGGTTGTCCAGGAAGTTGAACAGCTTGGCCCTCTCTGCATCCCCCTCCTTGTCTCTTATCCTCTCCTCCTGCTCAGCCTGTCGGTCCCGTCGCCGTCTGTCGGCAAGGGTCTGCGTGCCCTCAACCCACTCCTGAGAGGGTGAGAAGAGGGGGGGGGGGGCAGAGAGAGAGAGATACACCGATGACCGTTTGGATATATATGTCTCACTATTTCTGTGGTGTATGAATAGCACAACATCATACCTGAGGCCTTGTGGCGCATAGCAGTGGCCTATGTATAGGTGCAGGGACTGCCGGTGGGGGACGCCTTCCCCTTGTATGTGACGCCTGCACCCTAGAGTGATGTGTTATACTCATACATTGTGATGCCGCACTATTGACTGGGTCCAAGAGAGTAGGCATGCACCCTGCCCTGAGGACAGGGGGGGACAGACACTCCCTAAAGACAGCCGCCCTCTCTACCCCTGCCACCTCCTCGGGAGATAGCACCACCCTCAGCTCATTGGCCTCCTGCAGGGCATCCTCCCCATACTCCTCCACCCCACACCCTCCCCCTCCCTTGCGGTGCCTGGTCACACTCGCATGCATGTCCCGAACAGTCTCTGTCAGGGAGAGGGGGACGACGGGGGCAGTGCTGTGGGTGTGACTGAAGTTAAAAGTACATTCTCTCTACAACCTATGACAGCTATGTACATGTTTAGTCTGTCACGTAAGTACCTGCCCCTGCCGGTCTGTGGGTTGTACAGGTCCTCCCAGTCAGCAGAGGCATCCTGAGACCCAAGTCTGGCCAGCATGGTGGCAGCCCTGGGGTATGAGAGAGAGAGAGAGATGGGTGAGAACTGATACACTGCACCACCCAACCTGATGGTAGGCAGCATCGGCCCAGGGCTGCACTCAAAGGGTGACCCATAGTCCATGTCTGCCTTGGGGTCCCACAGCCTCTCATAGGCACCACTACCATGAGCCTTTGATAGGGGTGTGGTTGGGGTGCTGGCAGGGCGGCTGGGTCGGGTATAGGGGTGGGGGGATACCGGGGGTGTCGGTGCCACTCGCAGCCTCCGTGGTATACTAGGGGGAGGGGCTGAAGGGAGGCCCATACAGGGCAAAGTCCCCTGCCCAACTGAAGAGAACAACAGACAAAGTCCCCTGCCCAACTGAAGAGAACAACAGACAAAGTTCCACATGGAATACATACCTTTGTGACACTTTTGGTTTGGGTAGCTCAAATGCCATAGTGACGCATCGTGTCATAACATACTGACTATGTATAGAACTGTCTTACCATCTCACATGGTGAAGGCCTAGTTATGTAAAGAAGATACAACACCTGCACCACAATTAGTGGAACTCTATTCATTCTTTGACACAATGACACACACACTCACAACTCTACACTGATACTCAAACGGTATCTCTTCCAGTCTCTAACACGAGACTTACTCTCCTCTGACCAGAGTGCTCTCGAAAGGATGGGGAATAACTCCGATGGCAGTGTGGTTGGTACTACGCTACCATCTAGACCACCTAGACTATCTAGACCATCTGGTAGTCTCAGGACAGGAGACCGGCCTCTGCGGCTCTCTCTCTCTCCACAAGCAGTGTCCTCAGCCCATCCAGCCACCTCCCCCTCAGCATAGGTGTCCCAGTCTGGAAGTCCACCACCCCACCCCCACTCAGCCTCAGCCTGATGTAGCACGAGTCCTTGACCCTCCTCTGACACGAGGCAGGGAGGGTGTCCAGGTCAACACCACCCTCGGCATAGGTGATCTCAGACAGTGGGTACACCTCACCATCCCCCTCTCTCTCCCTCATGCCTCTGATGTTGACGGCAGTGTCGGCACCTCTGAGTAGAAGAGACACCGCCTTGGGCTTCACACTGCCATCGATGAAGTGCATGATGACGCTCTTCCTCTTCAGGGTCCGTGTGATGGTGGGGATCTGTTGCTCTAGCTCCTCGTCGGATAGTGCCGCAGGGAGGGGAGGGGGTGCAGACGCAGGGGCAGCAGGGGCAGCCTCCACCTTAGGCTCAGGTGCAGGTGTGGGGACAGGTAGTGTGGAAAGAGGGGCGAAGGGGGCAGGGGCCGGTATGGGCTCTGGCAGGGCCTCTGACAAATCCACCGTCTTGTCCTCAGCAGTGATCTCAGCCACAGGTACCCTCATAGGCACCGCAGGGATAGAGGGAGGGGCAGGGGGTATAGCAACACTGGGTGCTGGCGGGGCCACAGTGGGTACAGGAGGGGCAGGTACAGGGGCCTCTTCAACCACCACTGGGGGCAGGGGGGCTGGGACCATAGGGGGGGTGGGAACTGGGGAGGGCTCCTTCTCAACCTCTGTCTCTCTCTCTACCTCTGTCACCACCACCTCTGCCGGTGTCTCTGTGTCTGATAGGACCAAGGGAGGAGGTGGTGGCACCCTACCAGTGGCCAGTGTTGGTGGGGTGGGGCTTGGAACAGTAGGTGGAGGGGTGGGGATGAATGGTGCGACAGGAGCCTCAGAGACAATATCTTGGACTATTACTGGTGGAGTCCCAATGGGCTGTGGTGGGGGAGGGGGACCGGAGGACACAGGAATAGGCTCAGAGTCAGGAAGAGGTGCTACCTGCACAGGGGGAGGAGAGGGGACTGGTGGTGTAGGAACAGGTGTGGGGATGGGTGCAGATGGCACCTGCTCCATGGGAAGAGGGGCCACCTCAGCAGCAGGGGAGGGAGAGGGAGAGGGAGATGCCTCACGTACGGATGGCACGACCACCACCTCCTCCTTCACTACCTCCTCCTCACCTACCACTGCACTCTCACTGACTGTGATGGGTGGCAGAGGAGGGGGGGCAACAGGCCCTGACACAGGCGCCCGCTCCACAACAGCTGGTACCGAGGGAGCCTCAGGAGAGGGTGCCCTACCTAGTGACAGAGACGCCTCACCCACACTCTCCTCAGGTACTAATACTGGGACAGGTGGGGGGATAGGGGCTACATAAACAGGAGCCTCAACTGGCTCCTCTGCCAGTACCTCCTCCTTGTGTACCTGTGGCACAGAGTCTATGTGCACAGGCACAGGCTGGGGGGTGGGCACACTAGTATCCGGCTGGCTCTCCCTCTCCATCTGCCTCTCTGCTGTCTGGGCACCCCACTCCACAGGGGCACAGGCCCCCCTCTCCTGCTCCAGAGGGGTGGGCTGGGGGGAGGGGGACACAAACTCGTCTGTGCCCATGTCCCTAGGGGGTGCAGGGGGCATGCCTCTGACACCGGGAGAGGGGAGGGGGGGTGGGGTGGCAGTGCGCTCCCGACTCCCCACAGACTCTCCCTCCCTCTCCCCCTGCCCTGGTGCCACCACTGTGACCTCCCACTCTGTCTGCACTCCCACAGACACACACATCCAGGGCAGGTCGGACCCCACGCCCCTGTCCACAGTGTTGCAGGGTACAGGCCTCTCCCTCTCTCTCTCTCTCTCTCTCTCCTGGGGCACCACTCTGGCTGGACTGGGTGGAGACACTGCAGCCTTGGGGGTGGCATAGCCAGTCTGCTCACCCCTCCTGGGCCGCCTCTCCCTCTCCCTGCTCTCCCTCCCCTTGGAGGCCTCTGCCCTCTCCACACTGGTATCCACTACATCCAGTAAGGCAGCCACGGCCTCCCCCCTCGACACCCCCGATGCAGTCTCTGCCCCTGCATACCCCTTCCCCTTGACGGGTGAGGTCAGGGTGGAGGGGGACACAACGGCATCGAGCAGGGCACGCTGACTGCGGAGCTCCTCAGCATGCACCTGCAGGATTAGACAGAGGGGGAATGGAGAGGGGAGAAACACAGAAACAATGGGAGAGATACATTAACACTAGGGCACAGAAAGTCACATATATAGTAACATGTATGCACTATAATACAACATACCTGCAGTGTGGATAGAATAGCATCCAGCCTTGGGTCTCCCAGAGATGCAGGGGAGAGAGAGGTGGCGGAACGCTGGCGACTCCCGACACCAGCCGACCCCTCTCTCTCCTCCCTTCTGGGTCTGGGCTGGGTAGAGGAAGCATGCATGGAGGGGGAGTGGGGGGCCCGGGAAGACCCTCTCTCCCTCTCCCTCTCCCCCTGTACCCTGTTTGGATGTGACCCAGGTGGCATGGACTGCCTCGCGCCCTTCCTGACATGCTGCCCACTGAAGGTGTGGGTCTTACCCCCCACCCCACTGCCACTCCTGGGCACTGAGTGTCCCTTGCCCTTGATACCCTCTCCAGATGGCACAGGGTGTCTGGACCCAGACACAGAGTGCATGCTCCCAGTGCGAGAGGGGGGTTGTCTACTACCCCTCGCCCTCTCATGTCCATGCCCATGCATGCTCTGACTCTGACCATGGGTACCCATGTGCTGAGGGGACATAGCCACAGCTGGCTGGGTGGGGGCGGGTACGAACCCCAGCAGCCCTGGTATCCGCTTGGCCACCCCAGGCATGGAGGGTGTGAATGTGAAGGTGCTCTTGGTGTGGGACCCCCTTCCCACACCCCCTCTAGTGGGCACCTTCACAGTGATGCCCACACTCTCTGGTGTGCCGGGTGGGGCATCCTGCACAGGCACGTGTCTGGCACCTATGACTAGGTTGCGGTCTGGAGTGAGGGGAGAGATGTTACTACATATAGTGTGGTGCACTGAATACCGTGATTGATTGTATTGATTGTACAGGGTACACACACTCCATTAACAGTGCTCTCATATAGCCACTGATTCCCATATAGCTCCCCTCACCTACCACGAACAGCTGCTGCCCGTCCTCCAGCACAGCAGACAGCCTCTGGGGCGACACTGATAGTACTGACTGGTACTGGCTGCCCATGAAGGTGACAGTGCCCCCATAGGCATAGCTGCGGCCTCGGCCATCGGGCGTCATCTGCAGCAAGCGACAGAGGTGCGCTGCAAGACCACTGTCACTGTATGCGAGTGGGTATGAGTTCTGTTTGGTAGAGAGCCCCGTTTGAGGTGTCTGAGACCGGGATTTTTGCTAGCATTCTGGGGGTTCATCGACATCAATACAAGTGACAAGGAGAGAGAGGGGGGATACATAGAAGTACATACAATCCACGGGCACGAATATGATACATCTATTACTGGCTCTGACACGTAAAAAGTGGTGCCTATATGAAGGAGACCAGGGCAAGAGCCTAGAAGGCAAGAGGCTCCTTCTCATATGGAGTCAGGAACCCGCTGGCGTCCTCGCCATTGACTCCGTCCTCCTCTGCATCGATGGAGAACTCCCATGCCTTGTTGTAGAGCAGCACGTCCTTGCTCTTTGTGTCCACCTCCTCCTCTGTCATCAGGAAGACTGTGTGCCTGGACTCGGAGGAGGCCAGGACCAGGTTGGATGTGTGGTGGTACATGACCACAGACACAGACCCCTTGCCGCCCCGGAAAGCAGGGCAGAGCTCAAACCTAAAGAGGGCTGCGTTGGCCTCCTTGTCCGTCATGGACAGGTCGCTGGCCAGCCACAGGGGGGAGTCCAGGTCCTCGCACATCAGGGTCATTCCGTTGGGAATGGCATTGGAGGGCACTACACGCCACAGAACACCCCTTGGGGCGGCCATACTATCCAACCCAGCCATGTCAGACCCTCCATTCAGGGACAGAGGGTCAGAAAGGGGATCAAAACTTGTTCTCCTCCAGGATCCTATGTAATACAGCCCGGCGGTATTGAAAACCTCAGACGTGGAAGGCAACAGGCTAGTTACGTCTGCACCCGCGTCCATCGTGGTGATTACGTACTATTGGCTCGAGTAGGTTGGACTTTGTTGGTAAGAGGACCAGGCTGGTTACCTGAAAACAAACCCTTTCCTCTGCCATTTTTGCCCCATGATTCTTCAATGACTCTTTAAGAGTTTTGGCTTAGGTCTCTCTACCTACTAGATCTCTACACCCAGTGCCCCACCGCCCCCAGAGACCATTCTGGAGGTGGGGGCAAGGTCCTTCAGTACTTATGGCACATGAAGGGGAGCATACATACGAGGTATGGGAGGATATTTGAATGAGTGGCGCCCGTCCAATATTTGACCCTGATATGTGTCTCATTCCCTTTCCTCCCCCGCAGGTCAATGGGTGGATCCGGGTCTCTCTAGTGTCCTCGTACGACCCGAGCCGGGGAGAGGGTCTGACTGCGCTGACCCTGTACAACCTGACTGCCTTTCAGCTCTACGGCACATTCAGTTACATGTCTGCCAGCACAGGCATGACCATGGAGGTGGGGACTGGTATATAGGGGGGGGGGAGTTGTGTGGGAGCCGTATGGACTCGTTGACTACAGTGGCGTGATACCAATTGGCTACTCCCTGTCTCTCTATTGGTTGTAACTCTATATGTCTATCTATAAATGGATTCCTATGATTACCCCTCACCCCCAGGACCGGCCTGTCATCCAGACCTTTGTGCTTGACAAGCACACATCCACAGAGTACAGGGGCAGCTCCCGGCTCCGCATTGTGGGCCCCCCCTCCATTGTGCTGCACTCCATGCGTCTGTTCGAGAGGGTGGGTGTGGCCCAGACAGCCGTGGACAGGTGGGCAGGGCCCCCCAAGCCAAGTGTGTCAGGTGGGGGGCAGGGAGGGGGGGACTACGGGGGCATGTACACCAGGGCGTCCCAGGGGCTGGCATCCAGCACACCCACCTCTGACCAGCACAGATACAGCATAGGGGTGGGTCCCCCGTACTCTGTCTCTGGAGCATCGGGTGCCAAGGGTACCCCTGCCCTGCCCCACATGAGGAATGTGTTTGGGGTCATTAGGAGCAGCAGGGCATTCCTCGCATCCCAGGTGTGTTCAGTATATACTAGCTTGTGAATATGTATATAGTATGTCCACTTGCCTCACTCCCCAGGGTGCTGTTGATCCAAGTGATGGCAGCCAGACCAGACGTAGAGAGAGTGTGGGTATGGGCACCCCAGACAGGGTGTACCGGGCACGCACGGGGGAGAGGGGCAGCAGGGGTGACTGGGACTCACCCAGACGGAGTGAGGTGTCCCCCTTCACACCCCCAAACGCAGTGGGGTGGGACAATGGACCATCCACAATGGGCAGGAGGGGGACGGTATCTGCAGTGGGTGTTGATGGTAGACATGAGGGCAGGAGTCTCTCTGTGCCGCACCGCAGGGATAGCCGGGGTATGGCCCACTCACATGTGGGGCATGGCCTGGTGAGACACGGCACCATGCCCGTGGGTGGGCCCATACCCTCCCTGAGACACCAGGGGAGAGGGGGAGGGACAGAGGCCAGGGGTGCAGTGGGTGGGTGGGACTGGGAGCAGCCAGTCTCATCGCTGGGGGAGAGGGGTACATACAGCGGGATGGGGGAGCGGCACAGCATCAGCAGCCGCCCCTCCCGCCTAGCTGCCACCCCTGTCCGAGTGGACAAGGCCCTCAACCTGTCCAGTGTGTCAGCAGATGCAGACTACCTGGGTGGGCGTCTGCCTGGGGCTGACTCCCTGCTCAGACGGGACTCCTCCAGCACCAGTATAGGTATAGGTGGGGGGAGGAGAGGCAGGGAGAGAGACAGAGAGAGGGAGAGGGTGCGGGGCCGCCAGGATGCGGTGTTGGTGGATCAACTGTTGCATAATGCCACATCCCTAGAGGATACGGATGGAGACACAGATAGGCAAGATAGCCAAGGGGGGGAGAGGGATGCAGCGGCTATTAGGGCCAGGGAGAGGCGTGCTGCCATCCTGGCCGAGAGGCGGCTGAGGCTGCGTGACACGACTGAGGTAGCAGTGTACCAGGTGGGGGACGGGGTGCGGAGCTCGGCCCTGCCCAAGACACGGACAGAGCCAGCCGTGGAGGCAGGCCCTCCCCTCAGGGTGTGTGGGTATGCGAGGGATGAGAGTGGTCAGGAGGTCCTGCAGTGCCAGAGGGAGGGGGAGGGGGGCAAGGGGGTGGGCTCTGTCTTCCTAGTAGACCCTTATCATGTGGAGGCAGTGGCATCAGTCAGAGAGAGACGGTGGCTGAACGTGGTGCTGGGGGAGACACGCCGTCTGTACAAGCAGATGGCCACAGACAAGCATGTACGCCCCCCCTCCCCCAGCCGCCTCTCCCCCCTGTACACTTTAGTCAAGGGTGCCAGGGTTCCCTTATGTGCACTGTGTGTGGTACTGTGCATACTGGCCATGTGGTCCAGCACTGGCACTGTATCTGACTCCAATGTGGACACCCTCACTGCCGGGTTTGGGTCTGCCCTACCTGTGGTACAGGCACTGTGTCTGGTTGTGTTTGGCTTGGTCTGTGTGTGTGGTACCCTGACCAGTAGGATACGCCTGTCTCAGACCGGGTGTGTGGGTAGTACCCCTGGGTGCCATGCTCTGCACCCATCCACACCCTCTGGTACAGACACCCCAGACATGGACAGGAGGGACAGAGCAGCCATAGGCCTAGAGGAGGCAGTGGGGGGAGGGGAGTCACCCAGAGGTGCTGGTGCATGCCCCCCCATGTCGTCTCTCTCCACCCATGACATGGGTGTGTACAGTCACATGTGCCTGGATGTACTATGTGCACTGGCCAAGAGACACCCCACCTCAGACTCCATTGTGTCCCTGACCCACAAGGCACAGGGTGCGATAGCTAGGGTGGTGGGTAGAGCCCATACTAAGGGTCAGCAGCATGCACACAGACAGAGGACAAGAGTGGCCAGAGGAGGGGTGCTGCTGGGCACCTGTCTCGGTGTGTCCCTGTGTGTGTGGTATGCAGGGTCAGCATCCTGTCTCTCCCTCCAGGGTATATGTGAAGAGACAGAGGCTGTGGGTGTCCTCTCCCTCCCTGTCTGCCAGGCATGGCTCAGACCCGTCCTCTTCCTCTGCTGCCTGGTGCTGGGCGGACTGGCAGTCAGGAGCTTCAGACGCCACCCACCCCCTGCCGCCCTCCCCACCTGCCCCCGGATACCCAGGGAGGTGCTGGGTGCTGTGCTTCTCCCTGATGATGACCCCTCTCCCTTTGCATGCTCTGGGCGGGGGGTGCTGGGGGTGTTCCTGTTGGCTATGGGTGGCATGGTAATGGCACTCAGGGGGACATACGTCGCAGCCAACACAGGTGGGTACTAGTGAGTATTACACCCCTTTACACAATTATTACACCATTACACAATATACTATGTCCTATATACTCACCCTAGATGTGACTACCCTGTCGAGTCTCAAGCCCACCTGGGTGCAGGCCCTAGTCTTCCCAGTCTCTGATGCATCCTCTGCCGTGCCAGACGTAGTATCAGCCACCTCCTCTGCCACAGCTACTCTACTAGCTGGTGTGTGTGTGTGGCTCCTGACCCTTGGCACTGTATCCATGGTGCTATGGTGCATGGGCTCTCAGTACATGGGTGCCAGACGGGCCAGACACATCATGGACAGATACTGTCTGGCAGAGGAGGATGACTCTGAAACTACACCACAGTCACGTTCCCGTATACCCCTGACCACCCTTGTGCTGCGTGTACTCTCTGCACACACCGTGGCCTCTCTGTCCGGTGTGTATGTACAAGAGGACACAGATGGCATGGTGGACCAGCAGTCACCTGAGGTGGCACAGTGCGTGCACGCAGTCACGGGTATCCTACGCGATGCCACCACAAGGTACTAACACCTGCTAGAGTGAGTGGTCTAGACTCTCCTAACCCCAGACTATCCTGCTCTGTCTATGTCCCAGGGTCCCTGCCATCCTTCTATCTCTGTGGGGTGGGAGGGGTGGTGGGGTGGGGCCTTGCCTCGTGGCTTGTGGCCCTATACTCAGTACAGACTGATGTCACAATGGTGTGGGCAGTGTGTGTATGCATAGCTCTTGGGTGTGTTGCCCTTCCCCTCCTGGGCCGGTCTGCTGTCCCCCCCTTCCCCTGTCCCCTGCCTGAGGCCTCTGACCCTGGGTTCAACCCTTCTACTAGGGCTAGAAGAAGAGAGAGGGAGAAGGAGAGAGAGAAGAGAAGGCAGAAGAGAGCCCTAGCCCGACAGCACCAGCCCGACCCAGCCTCAGATGCCGCAGAGGGCGGCTCTCTCGAGGGCGGCTCTCTCTTCTCCCCTGCCTCACCTGCTGAGTCACCCCATTCCACCCACACTCATGCCCTACCCATACCTGCTGTCCCCTCCTCAGGTGGTGTGCCCCCCCTGGACATGGTGCTAGACCTTGCTGTATCGAGTGACAGGAGACAGGCGGCACATGCCCTGGCAGACACCCTCTCCCATACCTTAGTGGCACACACCCATGCATACATAGGGGCCAGTGCCATGTGGCCTGTGCTAGTGACTATGGGTATGGTGCTGGCAGTACCCCCTGCCCTGTATCTATGCACCTTACCCATACCCCTGCTGCGTGACTCTGTATCCACCCTCTTCTCAGAGTATGCCAGTGAGTGTGGGACCTCTGACCTTGGGGGTGCCCTCTCTACACTGGTCTGTGGGGGTGTATCCAGTGTGTGGTGGGGTGTATGTCTGGCAGTGGGGTCGGGGCTGGTGCTGGTTGGTCTCCGCCTCAGGTCTGCTGTCCCCCCTGTCCCCCCACCCCCCTCCCGCAGCGTGTCTGTGGTGGAGAGACAGGCAGGGTGGGAGAGGGGCACGCTCTACCAGAGGGCGTGTCTCCTGGCCAGCAAGATATACCCCTCCACCCGCTCCCCTGGTCTAGTCTCCCCAGACCACATGTACCTGGTCAGGAGGGGTGTGGTGTGTGCAATGGTGGTGCTGACAGTTGGTGTCGGGTATGTGTGTGCGTGCCTCCTGGCCACTCTCAGCATGGGTCCCTCCAGTATGGCAGACAGTGACATGCCCTTTGCCTCTCTTGCCCACTCCCTGGGGCCCTCTCTCCTCTCCCTCCCCGCCTCCCCCTCTGCCTCTGCCTCTGATGCCTGGGTGTGCATAGTGTGCCTCTGGTGCCTGGGTCTCTCTCTCTCCTCCCTGTCCCTCCTATCCCTCCTCTGTCTATGTATAGTCAGGGTGGCCGCCTGTCTCAGGCACCCATTCTCACCCACATACGCCAAGGTCTGCAAGAGGTTGGACGCGGCGCTAAGGTGATAGCTACATAGCGTAGCAAAAGTGTACTCATTATTTCCAGTGTTTTGTGTTTGTTCTCACCTGTATCCCTATCCATGTGTGATAGGTGTGTCTAGTGTGACCATGGTGGGTGATCTCACCAGTTCCCAAAGAATAGAAAGAGTTTTGTATTTGATTAGAGCATGTTATAGTACAGTACATTTGATGGTACACATGTCAGCCTCGCTACTATACACTATCTATTGGCTGTGTCACTGCGGGGTTGTCTGTCTCTGCACCATGAACTCTGTCAGCAGCCTCTGGTGGGGGGACACCTCCTTGTCCCTGTCCCGCTTGGCCTTGGCCCTCTTCTTGACCTGGCGTCAGTTTATAGTATACATATATATACAGTGTATATAGTGTATATATACGGTTTATAGTGAGTATATATGTAGCATATGAATATATATACAAAGCCTAGTATTATAATTACAATATGATCCTGATACTAACACTACTCCTCTTCCCCCACCTTAGCACTATTCTTCAGTCTCTCCAGTCTCTCCCTGGGCATGCTGGTATGCTCCATGTCACTCCCCTCCTTGGCCATACAGACACCCTCGGCAAACAGCACCTTCCGGAAGCTGTCGTATGTGATCTGGCCAATCTTCTTCCACTCCCTCCCGTTCATGTCCAGGTAGGGGTGCTTGGGGTCCTCGAACCCATCTGTCCCCTTGCCCTTGGCCCTATTGGCTCTGATGACAGTGACCACTTGGATGGCCTCATTGCGCATATGGGAGAAGACAGTCTGGGGGTCAGTAATATAAATGTATGCGAGACAAGTACCAAATTAGGCCAAGTACAGTAGCTAGAGTCTGTATGTCATGAGTACTAGTGTGTGAATACACATACTAATACCTTGGGGTCTATGGGTCTGAAGCACAGCACCCTCTGGTACCACATGACATTGCCCTCTAGCCACAGACGCAACTGAGGGGTGAGAGAGGACTATACTAGTACACTACCAACAGATATATGAGTACAGTAGAGTACCCACCTGCTGTGCGGCCTCTCTCTTGTGCAGGGTCTGTGTCTGCTCTGTGTCCCCTGTCGACAGAGCCTCTATCAGGTATGCACTGCTGCGGCCCTCGGCACCGGGTATGCCCTCGCTCACAGCGGTCTGGGGGTGGGTGTTAGTACATGAGAACATACAGAGACAGTGACTCTTGAGATATGAATGGGAAATAGCCAAAGTGATGAACATACCTGTCTCAGCTCCTGCAGTGGCACCCTCCTGAGGGTCCTGACCACAGCCGGGGTGGGTGCTATCTCGGGGGAGGTGGCACGGGCACTGCTGGGGATCAGGGAGGGTAAGGTATATATATATATGTGTGTGTGTGTGGGTATGTAGTAGATATGGCCCGGGCAGATACGTATGAAGAGTATATGTATATCCACCCAATACCTGAGCATGCCGTTGAAAGTACACAGGGGTAAAGTGTTGTATGTATAGGTAAATGGTGTATCCACCCAATACCTGAGCATGCCGTTGAATATGAATGTATTCAGGTTTGGAGGGTAATATGTGCGTGATGTAATACGGAGTCATGTTGTAATGACCCACAGTACCTGAGCATGCCGTTGAACGTGGCTGGGGTCGGCAGGACAGGCAGAACAGACTCAGCCTGGGACCCCCTGCTCCCCCTACTCCTTCTCTCTCTCTCTCTCTTCCTCCCACCCTGGGCAAGTGCCGCAACTGCTGTATCCCCAGAGAAGTGGGTGGATATGGGTATGGCCTTGCTCCTAGTGCTCACCCCACTGGTCGAGGGTTGGGGCTCCTCTCTGGGGCGTCTCCGTCCATAGGGTATGCCTCTTGGGTTCCTGTAGACATTCGGCACATCTCTCTCCCTCTCCCCCTCCCGCTCCCTCTCCCTCCCAGCCTCCCTCTCTCTCTCCTCAATCTCCCTCTCGTTCTCCCTCTCTGTGATACCCCTCAGCTTCAGGAGGGTACCCATCAGCCTATCAAACTCCCCCTTAGTCTTCTCCCTCCCCCTTGTCCCCTCTGCACCGCATACATACTGCTCAAGGGTGGATACCGCAGAGGCGACGGCAGGGGGCAGGGTATCCCTCAGTGAGCCCTTGGGTGGCTGTGCATATAGATTGCGCACAGGTTTGGTAGTGGGCTTCATCAGTCCCACCCCTGCACATGTCTCACTGGTACTGGTGTGGGTATACCCCTCCTGTACCATAGTCGCAAAGGGGTGGGAGGGTGGAGACCCTGCCCCGACACCACCAGCGGCACCCTTCTTACTCTTCTTGCCTTTGCTTGCAGTCTTACTATTAGTCTTGATGGGCTTCTTCACAGGTCTCTTCGCAGTGGGTGACTTGTCTCTGGAGGCCCTTGCAAATACGTTGGTAAAGGCACCCCCACCCCCAGTCTCGTTTCTGTGGCCTATCCGCATGAAGGACTCTCGGACCTAGGGTGAGGGCATATAATGTGATTGTATCACTCTATATGTGAAGCATAATTAGTCTTATGGCCTCAGTACATATTTGTATCAGCACGAAGGACCTGTGGAGTGAGGCAGAACATACTTATTGGGGTAGAGTAGCATATATATAGAGAGAGAGAGAGAAGAGTGCATGTTTAAGTGTAAGAAGCACAGGAATGTGGAACACACTGTGCCATTTGCAAAGGATAGTATTGGTATTTGTGGATAGAAGGACAGGAATGGAACATTAGAGATGTCATTTGCAGATGTATAGATAGAGGATTGAGAGAAGCATACCGTGACAGAGAAAGAAAACCACATACTGACACCCTCATAGAGAATGGTAGAGGGGAGGGTGGAGGTGGAGGGGGGAGAGAGAGAGAGAGAGAGAGAGAGAGAATATACATACATATACATATACCCCCACCACGTACATCCTGTGTGGATGGCAGGTGCTGTGTGACTGTGGCACTACCCGGCATGACAGGTGTGTGGGGGGCATGGTTATGGCCATGGTGGGTGTGGGTGAGGGTGTAGTCAGAGTCCCTCAGCACTCCTAGAGGCAGGGCCGCAGTGGCCTGGTCCAACACATCCCCCAGTCTGATCTATGCGTGAGAGAGAGAGTACAGGGTATCAATACAAATGCATATACACTCTCTTCCCAACTCTATCCAGCATAGAATCTTGCACTGCATACCTGGGACACATGCTCCCTGACACAGCACTCTCTGATGTGGTCTATCTGGGCTCGGTATGGGGTGCCGGCTATCACAGTATGGCACACAAAGCAGGGCTGGCAGTGAGAGGCATTTCGCACATTCGCATATATATATCATAAGATGGGGAGGGGGGTGGGGGGGGGGACACCATCACCCAACAACCATATCTTATACACACTCCCACATACCGACAGGGGTGATGACACCCTGGATGCACCGGTGGGGGCCGGCATCAGCCAACCATGCACTGAGGAGAGAGCTATGCGGACTGGACTCCAAAGTTCAAAAATTTTGTTGTGTACGAACCCTTTTTCGAGCGACGCCAATGCGTGTAGGGACTGCGACCAGTATTAGATACTCTTCCCCTCTCTACCCCTGTCTCTTCAGGCTTAGACTGTGCTCCACAAGGCCTCCGATAGTTGGTATGCAGGGTGCTCCGACCTTTGAGTTTGGCCCCGTCCCAGTGGACTTTGAGGTGACACCTTGAGCCCTCTCTCTCTATTATACTCTATTTTACTCTATTATATGTGCCTTGTGTCTTACAGTCAGGATAGAGTATATGGTACTAGTGCTGCCTTTTCGCTGGGGCCCAACACAGTGGGGGTACTAGGTAGGGTCACTCTCCAATCGGAGGTACACTCCAAACCAGCATCATGTATATGTGCATCATACTGCAGTCACTCGACATATACAAACAGCAACCCCCCCTTCCCCCTCCACTACATATCTTCATCTGCCACTCTATGGGTATTATGTCTCTCTGTCACACCCTGGAGTCGCGGATTACCCCCCCCCGCCCCCTTCCCTATCCCTACTTTCTCTCATTGCTCATTGCAGGTTCTGATGCCGATTACCGAGAGGTCCTCCTGACAGTGACCCTTAGGGACCCAGGGGCTGGGGAGGTGGTACCCACCATTCACAGTAAACAAACAGGTTGCAAGACAGCATTGACTGGAATGGTTGCAGTAAGGTAGAGACCTATACAGAGAGTTAAGAAACTGAATGGTATAGTATTCACTAAGTACTCTCCCCACTCTCTATGTCTCACTGCAGAGTAGGACCCTCTGTCTACTGCTATGGGGGAAGGTCTCGGTCACACTACTACTCCAGCCAGCTGCGAGAGTATCATTTGGACACAGGGTGCGATATAGCTACTAAACAATCAATCCCTATGGAAGTGCGGGTCTTTGTGAGCATTGTACACTCTGCATCAGCAGGACATGGGGTATGAACCTCACCCTCTGAGTCTCTCTAAGAGTGACCCTCTCTCCATCTCTGTCTCCTCCTGTATTCATGACATGTTTCACTGGTCGAAGCATATATGTACCTCTCTCTCTCTCAATAACTCTAACCAAGCACTTGGAAGACCCTTGGTGGTATCAGTGCCAAGACAGCCGAGACAGAGGCAAAGCACAGAGAGTATCTGGAGAGGTGTGATGATTTCAGTAAGGGCACAGTTAGAGACACGGCTGGGTACTGGCCCAGCCCTAGAGAGGGGTGTGTGGCTGGATGTCTGGGGGGGAGACTCTTCATCGCAGGTATGTATACACACACACATATATATATAACCCCTTGATTTCACTCCCTATCAGGTGGTCAGGGTGATAAGCAGAGCTTCAATGAGACATGGTGGTATGACCCAACCCTCGGGTCTAGGTGGCAGAGGGGGGAGGTGAGGGACAGCCATCACTCTGTTTGCATTCAGTCGTAACTACTCTTACGCTAAGGACCTCCCTGCCTCCCTAGCCACTCAGACTGTGCTGCGTACCCAGAGGGGGGATGAGAGGGTGTTCTCCCAGCAGAACGTGTCCTCTGTCGTAGTGGGTGACACTCTGCACTGTGTGTGTGCTGACCAGAGGCACATGGCCTACACTGTACACCAGGGAGAGAGTGTACCTAGAGGGGTGTGGAGTGAACAAGCTACCCTTCCGCAGATAGGCATGTGGGGTTGTGTAACTGCCATTGGGTACAGGCAGCAGTACCTGGCAGTGGTTGGTGGTAGAGTCAGACATCAGAAGGGGACAGTCTATGACCTAGATGCATGTGAGTGGGTGGAGGAGGGCAGGTGGTGGGAGGGGGTGAGGGGAGCACCCTATGTCAGAGAGGGCAGTGCGTGTGTGTTTGCAGGGACAGGGAATGCCCACACACAACACCTCCTGATGGTGGATGACGGGGCTGGGATACACGTTGTCACAGCAGTGTGGTGGGATAGTAGGTGAGGGAGTGGACCTTGACCATCCTGAGTAGAAACCCTTCTTTCACACGTCAATGCATGTACCACACGCCGTGTAGGATCTGCCCTCTCTAATAGGGTCTCTACAAGCCCTTGTCGTAGTTGCCTAGAGACTCCCACATAGAGTCGCTATCCAAGGTGAGACCGGTTTGTGTTGACTATGGGATCTGATACAGACAAATGATGTTGATGACAAATAGAGACAAGTGATGTTGGTATCGCTCTCATGATACCCTATATTTCAGTGACCCATAGCTGCAGCTGAACTTCCATTCCAAATAGAGCACACTTTACCTATAATGAATGAAAATATCTCCTACGCATGTACTGCACTGGATATTCGTTTACCGATGCTTTGAAAGCATTGCAGTTCGGAACTGACAGTTCCGCGACACGTCGACAAATCCAAAAAAACAACAGATAAGGGTTTAGACAAGACCTGTCCAATTCTCTCTCCTCTCATTCCTGCTTACAATGGTTCAAAAACCTGCAAAGCCAGGGATATTGGTTGCACTCGATGTGGGGACCACCTACTCTGGTCTGAGTATTTGTTTAGACACTGAGGGTGGATATGGAGAAGTAAGTGTCCCTACACGCAAGCTAATCATCACCTGAACTGTCTCTTTTGGTCATCCCCAGTTGATGTGGAGATACCATGCTCACATACCCCCATAACTATGTATATACTCTATACTGACCCCCCCCCCCCCCCCCCCCCCCCCTACCCCCACCCCCCCA
>BDIP01000265.1:0-11504 GCA_003568945.1 Kipferlia bialata
CCGTCATTTGCATTTCTAGTTTGTGATATTCACAGTTCTCCCCCACCCCCCCCCCCCCCCCCCCCCCTTCCCCTCCTACGTGGCTGCCAATTCTTATTCGCTATTTTGGAGACATTACCTGTCAGGATGTCACTAGTCACTATTAGAGCATAGACTAGGCCTAATAATAGTAACATGGCTGACCTACCACTGTGGACAGAGTTTGACTGCCCCACCCCTCTCTCTGTCACTCCCTATTACCCCACTGGAGCCATAGAGACTGGACACAACGAGGTACTAGTAAAATCGTCAGATGGACGTGGAGGTTCTAGCCTAGCCCTTGTGCGTCTATTGTCCACTGGGTCTATAGTCAAGGAGTTCATTGAGAGACCAGTTTTCAGTTTCAACCCATGCACGTGTAGTGGGGTGTGTTATGGAGGGGAAGTGTACATTTACAATAACTATCGCCTGGATACACTGCACATACTGGACCTGGCTACCCACACCTGGCGGTCAGTGAGTACTACACTTAAGACACACATGGGGAACACTTTCGGAGGCTCCAGGAACCTGACGCGGCTACTTTGTGATGAGACTAGTATACTGATAGTGGGGCAAGGGTATGTGGAGGCGGGAAACGGCTGGGCAGAAGTGAGGGGTGTGTGGAGGTATGACCCTGAGACAGAGGTGATGGAGTGTGTCTCATCGCACACAGATGAATCACGCCAGCCAGACATGGATGGTGCTTTCATTGTGGATGGAAGCCCTCACATTGTGGCTGGTATATCCGTGTTCAGTCATAGTATGGATAGTACTCCCACAGGCGGCTGGATTCAAGCGCCTGAGACAGAGTGTTTTGAGACTGGCGTCCATACATACATTCTACCTGTTACCTTTAGTGGGATGGTTGGCAAGTGCTTCATGTACGGGCCCGTACTCCCTACTCTCAGTGATCTGTCACTCTTGTGTGCATGGGATACCATATCACACGAGTGGGGGGTGTGGGGGGAGACAGAGGATTATGCCGCTGTCCTGTTCTCTCCCTCCAATGTTCTTTGGTACGAAGTCAGGTCTCAGACTGATGTTCAGTCCTGCTACCTGCGTTACCTTGACCCTGGGCTACTGTACCCCCATGAGTCACGGATGTGGGCCGGTAGTGGTAGACTCTTGGTCCCACACTTGGACGTTGACTAATCTATATTAGAGAGTAACTCATAGCTTCTAGTCAACCGCTGAATGATTGAGTTGTATGTGTGCAATATTATGTCTGTCCAATAATATAGATCCAGTGAAATAGAAACAAAGTCATTCTCAAGTATTAGTTGTACAATCTATTGAATTAGAAAGAGGCCTCGTTATAGGCAGTGACTACAGCAGTCACTTGTGCCAGCTGTCTGTTGTTTTGAGCATGCTATACATGCTGAAGGGTTAGTGTTAGTATCAGCATCAGTGTTTGATCCATCAGCTGTCTGTTCTGAACATGCTGAATGACCCCCCCTCTGTCTCAGAGTTGGCAGGGGTCAGTCTCTCCCTCTCTCCGGTGTTGGCACCCTTCTCCTGGGGTTGGAAGGGAGACATATATACTATCACTATATAACAGGTTATATGTATGGTTTGCAAGATAGATGGAGAGTCGGAGGTGCCCAGTGTTGGCACTATTCACCTAGGGTTAAGAGGAAGAAGATCTATTTTTTGTATTATTGTCTATATTGTGATTGTCTCATACCTTGAGGTACCCTCCGTGGACGTACACTCCAAACCCTGTAACGACCAGAATGACAGACACAAGCTGGGGTAAATTAATAACTGATATGGATAATACACTATAGATATTATCACACTTATAGTACCCACCTCGTATGTAGTCCATGCCTCCCCATACAGCATGACACACCCTATATCAACATATATATACAGACACATATATATTTACTAATACACTATTAGGCCTACTTACATACCTTGTACGTGGTCCATGCCTCCCCATAGAGCATGACACACCCTATGATGACAACGACCCTTCTGATCATGTCCACAATGCCTGGGGGGTGAGATGCATATACATGTAGCTCATAACCTATATAGATACTATATCCGTACCTACAAACAGTGCCGATGCCACCATGCACGTGAGACTTCGAGTATATGTACATATAATAATGAACATGTATTAACCAATATCTGAACCTACATATAGAGCTGCACGTGTAGAACTTGAACATATACCAGTATAGACACACTACAATAATATAGAATCTATATACTAATATATACATATATTCTACACACATATATATATCCATACCTACAAACACTGAATACAATCAATAATCTATAAATGAGTGGTAGTGTATCTATATACTTAATGATGTACATGTATATATATATATATCCATACCTACGAACAGCGCCGATGCCAGCATGCACGTGTAGAACTTGAACAGATAGCCAAGCTGCTTGGACATGGCAACGCCTGAGGCTAAGACAAGGGAAAAGAACAAGAGGGATAACAATTTGACGACATTAAACACAAATACAGCCATCCTACTTGGCACTGGTATGACTGCAAACAGAGAGGATTATTCACCAGACTACGTAAATTAGAGTGCGCCAGTAAGCAATTTCAAATATAGATATACATAACAAATAGTGAATATATATATAATACTTGTCTACCTATTGACACTATCCAGTACATGTTGTCTGTGATGTCCCAATCCTGGTTCTCACCTGAGATAAAGGGCGTAGAGGGAATATAATGGTGTAGATAGGAGGATGAGTCAGCAAGGTGTATAAACATATACATCTGAGGATGTGGGGGATAACAAGGGAAAAGAGGAAGGTGAAGACAAGTCATCCCAGACCTGGTTCTCACCTGGGGATGAGGGTGTATGATAGAATTATTAATTATTATCAACAAGTATACAAACACATAAAATATATATTCGTATATATGCCACATACCCACGATCCAGGGCATTGGCAGGACCAGCAGGAACGACACGAGACCGTTGTAGAAGGCAGTCTGGGTGACATCCTAATAGTGAGTAATAACACTAGTCACATGACATATACACGAGTATACTTGAATACATGGGTATATGAATGAGACCAGACCGTTGTAGAAGGCAGTCTGGGTGACGTCCTGATGGTCAGCGTGTGTGATGATCGGAGTTCACTACAATATGTGAAGAGGGGGAGCAAATGAAGGTACTCTAAGAAGACAGTCTGGGTGGTTACGGCTACTGTATATATACATATGTATATTATATACCTCCGCCGTCCTCTGGTTCTTGGGCACCCTGGCATCCTCAAACAGATATATATATATATATATATATATATCTATATCTATATCTATATCATATACATATACATGTATACTACTATACATATGATATCATACCTACGCCGTCCTCTGGATATTGGGCACCTCGAACAGATATGATAGATATATTTATGAAATAGATGTAGATGTATAAACAGCAGTTACTACTATACTTCTATATACCTCCGCCGTCCTCTGGTTCTTGGGCACCCTGGCATCCTCGAACAGCACCTGGGCAAGGCAGGTCTGGAGGGCATCTGGAGTGAGAAGTACAGAAGTACAGAAGTAGAGAAGTAGAGAAGTACAGAATAAATACATATATATATTCATATGAAGCACATAATACATTAGAACAAGGCGAGACAGGTCTGGAGAGCATCTGGGGGGAGGTGGTATATATGTCACTAGAAATGTATATGTATTAGGATCATAATACTAAGAAGAATACCATACCTATGAATGTACTGGTCAGGCTGCATACAAAGCTAAATCATAATTATATATATACCATAATTGTATATCTATATATGTATATAAAAATGGTTCATACCCATACCTATGAATGCACTGGCCAGGCTGCATGCAAATGCCATGGCATACCCAGTGTCCTTGAGGATGGGGTAGGAGGCGTCCTGATATAAGACATACTTCAACATATATATAATACCGATGTATCAGTCCAACATATGTCAGTGGTGACAAGCCCGATTGATATATGCTCATATATATGTGCCCTATATATTTAAGCACTCATCTATATGCGTACATACCTCTGGTTCAAACCCTATGACGCATATGCCAGTGATGACAAGCCCAATTGATATATATATATACATATGAACCATATATATATATATATACGTATACATGTATCTATCTGTATGGGTACAAACCTCTGGTTCAAACCCTATGACGCATATGCCAGTGGTGACAAGGACAACGGCTATCAGGTTGTGGGGGGTGAACCTGGGTTAGGGGCTGAGAGAAAGAGAGAAACACATACTATGTATAAACCGCATATGGAAATGTAGGCAAAGGGGAAGAGGCTACTGCACACTTACGCAATTAGAATCAAGTTAGGTGCACGTACTTCATTCCAACCATGACCCTGGACAGAACAATATACATATACATATATATATATAATATACTACGAGGTAGGGGGTACTCACTTCTTGCCAACCATGATCCTGGAGAGTATAAGGTTGAAGGGGAGGCTGCTGCTCTTGATGATCATGTACACACTGCCTGAAGTAAGAGTATATACATGTATATATATATGTATATATATATATATATATATATAAGACTACGTATACAAACATATATGTTGGGAGGCTGCAGCTCTTGATGATCATGTACACACTGCCTGGGGTGAGTGAATGTGTATACATAAATCATAAGAATACACATTCTATGACACATATACTATTCGTAAGTATATACAGAGAAACAGGGGATAAGTGATATGCTCTTGATGATCATGTACACACTGCCTGGGGGTAAGAATATATAAATATATGTATATAAGTACTCTACATAGACTATATATATAATGTATACTGTATAAACTCAAATGATCATGTACACAATGTCCGAGACACACACACACATCATATAAATATGTGTGTGTGGGGAGGGGGGGGGGGGTGATTGTATATACATATATATATCAGGACTATTATATATATATATCCAATAACACCTGGGAGCGCATTGAGCCCTATGCTAAGGAGGCTGATGTGGACACCATCCAGGACACCCAGGAAGGTATACCTAGAGTGAGACTATCATATGATAATACAATATATAATACAATATTGTATATTCCAATTAAACACAAATAATGGTATATGAGATGTGGACACCATCCAGAACATCCAAGGAGGTGTATCGGGGGGTTAAGATATTAGGGTGGATATACTAATACCTGAGATTGAGACACACATATACAAACACATGACATATAGTTACACCACTGAAACAATCTAGAGTCCATACCTGGAGAATATCCTCTGCGATTGGAATTATATACGTTTCAGAGGCAGTAAATGACACCACGTGAATATGGAAGATAGACCACCACTACTACCGGCACATGTATACCTGGAGAACATCCTCTTGAGGTGTGCCACCCACTCAAAGGATGGCTTGTGGTATGTGTTGTCACCACTGATACGCGTGTAGACCTAGGAGTCAGCATATGAATACATGTCCATACAGCAATATATACAGACCGAATATCTCCTATGAGAATGATACGATACTCTCATACCAGTGATGCTGCATTGGCAGGCCACCCAGCAATATCTATAAATATATATATATATATATATTTTTATATATATGCTATTCGTATGACATATATATATAATACTCGTATGATATGTGTATATACTATCATACCAGTGATGCTGCATTGACAGGCCATCCAGCAACACACACACATATATATGATATATATGTCAGCCAGCAATATCTATACTTATATACATATCTCTTATTCGTTTGATATATATAGATATATGCTTCGTATGGTATGTCTCCATACCAGTGACGCTGCATTGACAGGCCACCCAGCTATGTATACATCTATATATATATATATCTATCATAATTTATATATAATTATCATATGATGTATACTGTCCATACCAGTGATGCTGCATTGACAGGCCACCCAGCTGTGAGGAACACGGCACCCAGCCAGGGGTAGGAAATGCCTAGGAGTTAGATGTCAATAGTATAGAATGACAGAGAGAGAGAAAGAGAGAGAGAGAGAGAGAGAGAGACTGTACCCAGCCAGGGGTAGAGGATGCTTAGAAGTTGGATGAATATGAGAGGACATATAATCACTATACGAATACTAGTGTAGAGAGAGAGGGAGAAAGGAAGTGGCGGGGGGCATAGTTCATTCCGGACTTGGGATACCACCTCTTAGATGGTGGAGAGGAAAGGAATGAGAAGGTAACACATATTGCAGAGAGGGGCAAGTCGCTGAAAGTGTCCCAACATATATAGTGATACGGGAATTGACATAGGATGTTGAAGTGAAGGGGGGATAGGGGTACCTAGCACATCGTCGTTGTACTTGACCAGCAGAGACTGTGCACTGAAGCATATCAGGAAGAGCAGAGACACTATGCCAGTCTTGACTGTGTGCCAGGTGACCATGTCACTCAGTCCCCCGCTCTCTCTCTCTCCCACACTCACACCACTCTCCACATCAGCCACGGTATCTACTGACCCACTACCAGTGTCAATTACAAGGGCATTGGGCCTTAGATACGGTCCCTTGCGCGTCATGCACCTACCAAAGCGTATCAGTGCTCGACAAACAGACGCTCACAGACTCAATCAAGGTAAACCCTTCCCCCAATCAAAGGTCAAAAACAGCACCGATCCTGATTCTTGATTGACATCTCTTCACTGGAGTGTTAGACCCACCCCCCATGGTGCTTCAGTACCAGAACCTCTCTGGTGGTGACGGACACACCCATATATACACCCCATTAGACAGTGATGGGAGCAGTAGCTCTGAGAGTGAAGGAGAGGGGGTGGTAGGTACACCCCAATCAGGTCAAGAGGGGGAGGGGGAGGGGGAGGGGGTGAGTAGGCTCAGCAGCAGCATGGCTAGGTGGGTGTTTATACGTAAGTACTCTACCATGTGTAACCACTTGACTATGTGCAAGTGGTCATTCACTGTCTGTATCAATCTAGACACATATTTATATCTATCCACTTCATACTCTGACCCCCAGACACCAGAGGGAACTGACCTCCAACAGATATGTTCTAATATATGTCTATATATACACTATATACCTTGTTCTCTCTCTATATATATTCACTGACCCATCAGGCACCAGAGGGAACTGGCCTCCAAGAGAAGAGTGAGGGCAGCACCAGAGAGTGTCAAGGAGGCAAAGGCGGTACGTTGCATGTCTCCCTCTCTCTCTCTCTCTCTCTCTCTTTCTCCACAACCCCTCACTGTATATAGAGATTGAGATTGAGACAAGACCTATTGGGGTGTGGTTCAGTGTCTACCCCCCCCCCCAGATGAGTGCCTTTCCTCAGATACTATTCCAAAAATCTATTATATTATCCTATATTAATATATCCTATATTCTAGTGATACGCTATATACCCACTCACCCGTCAGTTCCTGCGCACATTCATCCCCTACCTGGTATTCCTGGGTCTGTTCATATGTGAGGTATATGCCTCCTATCTCTCTCTCTCTCATTCATCCCCCCCCCCTCTCTCTTGGCTACTTCTCTTCTCTCCCCTCTCCCCGCCTCGTGGGCGAGGTTCTATTTGAATACACGTTCCCTATGTATCTCTCTCTATCCTTCTGTCTCTGTTTGCGCAACTAGTTATTACCAATATTCACTCCTCTTCTTCTTATATACTACCTCATGTCCCTCCATCATGTCCCGATAGATGCACTAGTACCCTCCCTCTCTTTCTATGCATATATACTATATGTCGTTATACTACCTTCAGGTCTACATCATGTCTAGGGACATGCGGCACTTCCAACACCCCCTCCGTTCTCTTTCTATATGTATGTATCTATTAATGTATGTCAATGTATGTACCTAACCCCAGGTCTACATCATGTCTAGGGACATGCGGCACTACTACTTCCTGAGGGGGATAGACAATGCAATGTGAGTATAGTATAGCCGTTGAGTCCCTAAAGAGACTATTTAACGCAGATGGCAATATTTGTATTGTTGTGCAGTCTCATTATTGTTGCCCTCTCCCCCTAGGTTCGAGAGTACCAATGGATCCCCAGCTGCCAATGTCAAACCATACGAGGAGATTCCGGTGAGTTCATGAATGCATATACATAATATATTAAACATGTATCAGTTGTTTGTCGAGTCACTAGCCGAGGCAATGACACTATACCGAAGTGGGTGTCAGATGTCTCTTACGCAAGGGCTTTCCCTCATACTTTACCTCTCTCTCTCTCTCTCTCTCTCTCCACACCTTTTACCTTTAGGACTTTGCCTTGTACTTTGACTGGCTTGAAAGTCCACTCTTACTTGATAATACTGCTAGTGATAGAGTTGTTACAGTCCATTATACCTTTCTAACCTTAGGACTTTGCCTCCTACTTTGACTGGCTTGAGGGTTCAGTCTCCACATGGCTGGTGGCAGCAGACTACTACAATGGAGACCCCATCCATGAGGATAACATAGGTGCGTAGTTTGTTCGGTATAGTTGAGAGGGTGCACTATCTTCTGTATGGATACTCATTACATGCTATGCCCTGCACCAGTCCCCCATTAGTATCTAGAGAGTCAGAGATATATGTGACTATGGCGTACATTAACATTGCCTATTGCTTATTGTTTCTAACACTTAGGCTATGCCCTGCACGAGTCACCTATATATATATACAAATATATATATATAGTGTATATAGTGTATATATGCATGAGTGATGTATGCATACACATATATACTTATGCCAGGCTATGCCCTGCACCAGTCTCCCATATATTACATGTCACATTCGTGTATAGTTGTGTATATTGTGTATATTGTTATATACTCTACTTAACCCTTAGGCTATGCCCTGCACCAGTCACCCATCTTTGGAGGACTCAGACTCAGACAGGTATACATGTATTGTTATATGACAAGACTCAAATGTGAATATCACTACATATGCCTGGATGCATACATCAAGAAAAAAGAAGTGAAGAAGACTACTGTGCCCTAGCTGATGTTGATGTCTCAGATTGCCACAATAGTATTCATGCAATGGATCTCTCTAGCAGTCCTGTGTACTCACTATAGGTCAGAGCCACCCAGGAGGACTTCTACTACCCAGACACGGCAGAGGCAATAGGTATTGACTATATACATGCATGTATCATACTGTTTGAATATATATGTGCAGAGTTCTATCTCCAGACCCGGCAGAGGCAATAGGTATCACCCCCCCCCCACAAACACACACACACTCCCACACACACAAGTGAATCCGTCCATTAGTGACATTGTTTATGTATGTATTATTTAGTACTACTCTAATATGGCCAGTGCAATCAGGGTGCAAATACGTATTCACATACATTACACATATATATAAATTCCTCAATAACCGTCGGCCTGTTAGACCATGTCTTCTACCCCGATGTCAGTGGCAGGGAGCCGCCACTCTCTCTCTCTCCCTATATATATATATACAACATTGTACTGACGCTTATACCAGGCCTCCTAGACCATGTCTTCTACCCCGATGTGAGTGGGAGGGGTCACCATGAGGACACTGCCATGCACTGCGGGGTGGAGTGGCAGAGCGCAGAGGACCTAGGCGGAAAGGTATATTCATATATTCATACAAATATATATTTATTTGCATGTGCATAATAGTGTATGTAGTGTGATATGTATCACACTGCGGGTGGAGTGGCAGAGCGGAGATGATCAGAGGGAAAGGTATGGATCTAGGGAATATATATATACCTGTGTATAGTTTCACGCATGGATATGCATTACACTGTGGGGTGGAGTGGCAGAGCGCAGAGGAGCTGGGGGGAAAGTTAGAGTACTTACACAAATTATATATGTATATATATGCTCGTATAATTCTTATGATATCAACAATATGGTATCACACTGTGGGGTGGCAGAGCGCAGAGGAACTAGGGGGGAAGGTATGTATATATAGTTGTGTGGGGGAAGGTATATATATATATCGTTGTGTGTATGCTTGTGCAATAGTTTGTCTGTATGTACATACCCCTCACCCCTCAGATCTGGCGTGGCAAGGTTGGCCTGTACCCTGGGAGTGGGTATGTGGTGGACATTCCCATGGACAGAGTGACAAGTGACAGCATTATCGCACACCTTAAGGAGTGTCTGTGGCTAGATGAGAGTTCCAGACTTTCTGTCCTGGACCTGACCCTCTACAACCCAGCGCTGGTATGTACACACTATACACACCATATATGTGTGAGAGTACTCACTATATATTTACAACCCAGCGCTGGTATGTGTGTACTCTACTATATAGTATTCACTGTATTTATATTATTCACTATACCGTATTCTCAGTACAACTCAGCACTCGTCTGGTCTCTATGTAATTGAAGTGTCCTTCTCCCTGACGTTAACCTTTGTGTAAGACACAAATCTCAACCCAATACGTAGTCATCCATCTCTATATTTACCCTCCCCCCCAGTGTTCCTTGTGATATACATATGTATGTATACATACACACATACATATATATACATCTATATACCCTCATACCCAGGACGTGTTCCTTGTGACCAGGATAGGCATGGAGTTCCCAGCAGAGGGAGGTAAGGCCTAGACTGTACTATATATGTATACTATATGTATACATATATGTAATTCTTGTGGTCTAATAGTTTATGAAAACGTAAACTGTCTTCCTAACATAGTGGAATAGAAATGGAGTTCCCAGCAGATGGAGGTGGGTAACAATGGAATTGCATACATATAGATATTATAGTATAGATATTATTTAGGTCTTTCTGATCCTAGGGTATGTTCCCTTCCACCAATTCAAGGCATAGATATTCACTATATAGTATATCCATTTGAATATGTATATATATATATATATGTCTTTGTATGGCCTCCTTATCCCAGGCTGTGTCCCCTTCCACCAGTTCAAGACTGTTGATCTCTATCGGTATCTGAGACATTCAGACTGGTTCAGGTTTGTATAGTCTTTTATATGACAGTAACATCTAGCTTTTTCCCAACCAGAAGTATGTGGGAAGTCGTTCAACCCACATGATGGCCCCTCTCTCACACCTAGGGTATTTGTCGAAGGCCTAATCTCCCTCTACTTTGTCAAGTTTGCCTTGGATGAGCTCGAGGAGATATGGGTACGTGACGGAACTATCATAGTGTGAATTAACAAGAGTTTCCTGAAGATGACTCTTAGAGATTGGAGTGTTCCTCACCTCAGGACTGTCTCAGGCAGACCAGCCCCATTCGAGAGTACCAGGACTTCAAACACTACTGCAGTGACATATGGAACCTGGTGGACTGGTACGGGTGTTTTCATCTGTCTAGACGTCACATACAGGATATTCTTTTTGATCCTTGTGCCCTTTTACCTGTATACTGCATACTGACAACCAGGATCAACATCCTTCTCTTTGCTGCCATTGTGGGTATCAATCAATTGCTTGTCT
>BDIP01000265.1:11603-23213 GCA_003568945.1 Kipferlia bialata
CATACTGACCACTGACACCTAGGATCAACATCCTTCTCTTTGCTGCCATTGTGGGCATCAGGGTGCACACAGTCCTAGTTACAAGGGGGCTGATGGAGGTACGGGTGTCAGTATTGTCCGGATTCTATATGTATAGCTCCAATAGTGTACGACACCAGGAGATGTATGACTCCTCTTAATAATACTACTGTGACTGTGGTTCTTCTATCAGTGTTCTATCACTCTAACCACAGGCTGTGCAGGCTGATGAGACTGCCTATGTCAACTTTGAGCCTGTTGCATACACGATGGTGTACAGAGAGCTATCCTTGGTCGGTGCCCTGTGCTTCATGACAATGTTCAAGGTGGGTATATATGTTTATATATATATATGTAATATACATAGGCTCCATATATATAGGCTCTGAGTGCCCTGTGCTTCATGACAATGTTCAAGGTGGGTTGTGTAATCAATTGCATCCTTAAGAGCATATGCCTGATGACAATGTTCATGGTGTGTATATGTATACATACCTTACCATATGTATAATATTTTTCTTCCGTTCTTGTGGCCTGTTTTGTTTACTCTCACCTCAGTCCTTCAAGTTCTTTGCCGCCTCCCCCCGTCTGTCCATCCTGACCAGGTATACAATACAATACAATATTGTTCTATATCATAGCGTTAATGGAAGGTGTTAGTAGTATCATCAGTCATCAGTTATGTTGTATTGTAGTCTGTCCATCCTGACTAGGTATATGGTACTGTATATATGTATGTATATATACTATACTGTATATATATATACCACTCTGTCCATCCTGACAAGGTGCATAATACTGTATGTATGTATATATATATAGTGACCATAAGACCCTCTATAGGTGACAGTAATATAATCAGTCCTCAGTTCTAATGAATACAATGATCTATTTGGTACTGACCATATAGGACCATGACAGATGCTGCCAAGGACATTGTATATATATTATGAATAATGATTATTATTATAAGTATATATATATAACTATATACATACTATACATGATACTTATCATATAGGACCATGACCGCTGCTGTCAAGGTCCTTGCTATATACCCATCCATAAATATATAGAGATTAGTATAAGTATATATGCATATATATATATATATATTCAATTAGTATATGTGTACTAAGACCCTCACCTCTAGGACCATGACCGCTGCTGCCAAGGACCTTGTGGCCTTTGGATTCGTGTTCATAGTGGTGTTCCTAGGGTAAGAAGAGTGTTTTGCGGGTTTAGTGTCGTAGCTGCCTAATTGTATTACTGTATGACACAGGAACATTTCACTATATGCACTATCTAACTCCCCAGCTTTGGCATGGCAGGTCATGTTGTGTATGGGGGTGACATGTTTGAGTTCAGCAACATGGGGCAGACAATGCTCTTACTCTTTAGGTACTGTTCTGTATACATACACATATATACAAGATATATATACTATGTAGACTATTCAGTGTGACATGTTTGAGTTCAGTAACATGGGGCAGACAATGCTACTGTTGTTTAGGTACAATATAGTATTTATATACTATATATGTATATGCATAGGATATACTATACATAGTGTATCCAGTATGACATGTTTAAGTTCAGCAACATGGGGCAGACGATGCTACTGTTGTTTAGGTATCTTAGTATGTGTATACATGCTATACATGTCTTTGTGTAGTGTATATTAATCTATGTATCCACTCTGACATGTTTGAGTTCAGCAACATGGGGCAGACAATGTATCGGAATACTCCCATGTACCAGTCCCTCCCCCATTTGTGTAGTAGCCATTAATTATAGTCTGTTTCAACAGCTTGTCACTTTTCCATAATATCTCACTTTCCAGGTGGATCTGTGGCGACTTTGACTTTATGGAGATGTACTGGAGACACAGGGTGTTCACGTGCATCTACTTTGTATCCTTCATGTCCCTGTGCTATCTGCTGCTCCTGAATATGCTGGTGGCCATATTGATTGACGCATTCACAGAGGTATGTGGGGTGATGTAGAGAAATGCTGTTCTGCTGTTATGTATATTGTGTCGATTATTCCCTACATACCTCACTCCAGGTCAGAAAGAACCCAACCTTCAAGAGAGACAATATGCTGAAATTGGCCAGCGCAATTGTGAGGTACGCCAATCTTCTTATATGGGTGAAAACTACATTGTATACGACTTGTTAACACTCTCTAACCCGATAGGCAGAAGCTGGTACGGACCTTGACCATCAATGGCAGAATTGGAACATCAGGTTCGTAATATCAGAAAGCACCACCATTCTCATTTTGTTTACTACTTCTATTCTCCCCTTATTTCTCTTTATGTTCTCTTTCCCTTCTCACCCCAGGCCATTCTCGCCCCACCAGCCCCCTAGCGGCTGACCAAGGGTACCCACAGGCAGTGCAGGTAGGCATATACTGGATATGTCTACTATCTGTTAACTGCAATAGGTATCGTTATTAGGATAGAGAGGACTGTCTGATGCTCACTCTTCAGGTTGCGGACTCCGACGCCCCCGAGTTGACAGAGACTGACACATCAAGTGAGAGTGAGACAGACACCTCCACCCACACCCACACCCACTCAGGTGACATGTCCTCTATCAATGACAGACTGGCAGGGCTGGAGGTGTCGCTATCTCTCCTCCTAGCGTCCAATGCATCCCTGACAGCTGCTATGGATAGAATGGTGCAGAGGGAGAGAAAGAGGGAGAGGGAGAGGGAGGAGAGGGAGGTAGAAGCAAGAGAGTTGCCTCCAGACACACAGTGAAGCGAAGAGGTTTCTGCCTGGGAGGCATTGTGGAGACTACTTGGAGGTATCGGTTGTATATATTTTTTACATGCACACATGTCCCGAATATGGTTATATGAGTGCTTACACTCGTTATGGGTTGTCGGGCTGTGCCAATAGATTTGATAAGAGATATGTGATCAAGCAAAGGTGGTGATCACTGATCACTGATCTTGACAAAGATGAATGATACCGTCAACGTATACAGTGTATACTAGATAGACTCACGTACTGAACTATTCAATTTGACAAATAGATATCTGCAACTCCCTCAGACTAGTGTCCTCACATGAATATGGATGGGGTCAAAGTGGAGAGAGCGTCCATAGAGTTGGAGGTTGGGAATGCTGCAAGGCGCCTTCTCCTTCACCACTTGCTACTGACAGTGATTGACAGGTACGTTGGCAAACGTTCAAGTGACTGTAAACAAAACCCATGAATGTAACTCTATATGATCGTGTATATACATTCAAGTAACCCCAGTAGTATAGCATCATATGCGCCCCCTCGCCAGGCTGTTACAGAGGGATGGTTTTGACGTGTCCAGTCTGAGTGATGACACTAGGGCACAGACACAGAGAGCAGGGAGACAGCTGTGAGTTACATATATTGATTGTTTATACATAGGCTTTCACCTCTAGATAGCACTGCTATCATAGCAGTGACTCCTTGTTCTATTATATATACACTACTTGGTGCCTGTGCTTTACTCCAGTCGTCTACACTATCACTGGAGTCTCTTTGCCCTTCTTCTGACCTCTCTCTCCTTCGGTCTCCCTGTCTTCAGTATGAAGGCATACATCATGGGAGTGTCAGAGAAGGTACGGTCTGTCTCATCCAATCTCATTGTCCTGTCTCTATCTCTGTCTCTTTGTATCATACACAATACTATATAATGAATTTAGTATCTCTCTTCTCCTTACCTCCTAGGCACTCCTGTGGGGTGGTGCCCTGGGTGTGTACTCACTGGCACAGTTCACACTGGCACCAGTGGTGGGAAGGTATTGTGTTGTGATGTAATCTGTAGACTCTACAGTGTAGTCAAGTACCCTTCACCCTCAGGTTGTCAGATACCAAGGGCCGTGTTCCAGTCATAAGGTAGTGTATATTGTCAGCTCTTGCTAAAGGTTGTAGCCTACAACCGATTGTGTTCGCAACCATACTTCGATACTCTCACTTATGCACATCCATCAATACCCACCCTAGCAGTGACTCTTGGGTGAACATCTGTTAACGCACTGTAGTGGGAAATGCCCACAGGGCATATTCTATATGTTTACCAGCTCCACACAACTACCCTACCCTAGGCTCTGTCTTTTAGTCTCTATCCTTGGCTGTCTTGCCCAGGCATGGGCACCTAATGTCATTGGCATGTACCTCACTAGGTGAGATGATCTTCTGGAGATTACTCTACGCGATCTGGCTCTACACGATAGAACCTCTCACATTGTGTTCCGCATATATATCAGTGTCTCACGGTGAGACTCTCACCTTAGGATTATCACTGGTGCGGGTGCGTCAGTGTCAGGTGTCCTCAAAGCCTCGGTCATAGATGTATGCCCACTCAGACTCAGGTATCATATTTCATATTTCTTTACAACCATGGTATACCTGAAATGCACTCTAGTTCTCTCACATATAGACACCGGGTCACAGCTCGCATCGGCCTCTGCACATCAGTTGGTGCCATTGCAGGGCCACTGGTAGGGATGGTCACGGGGAACAGATACGAAGGTTAACATGATCAACTAAAACCTACAGTCTCTGTCACACTGTGAGTCACAGTACTGGTCATCCCTATATCCTTGTGGGATGCGCCTCATTTCCAGGCAATGACTTATGGCTCTGTTCCATGATTCCTCTATCCATGTACATCCTCTGCCTGTCCCTGTCTGTCCCCCTTCTGATGGAGTCATCACCCAAGGCAGTGATGCAGAGGCTGTTCATAGTCTTGCAGGTAGAGATATTTGTATTCTACATGCTATATATAGATATATAGCCACAAGAGAATACACCCCACTGTTCTTTGGAGTGTAGCTATAACAGTCAACTAACACCGCCAGAGACTGGAGAACAGAGGCTACACTGCCAATGTGAGTCAGAGTGAGATTGCTCTGAAGAACAGACTCTGGGGTATCCTGAAGGTAATGTGATACACCCACATACCGTTCTTTCTCTTACGCATACATTCAGGGACTCTCTCTCATTCCATACACTGTACAGTACAAGTAGATATGTTCTCACATCAGGAGAAGCGCCGCAGACACCGTGACAAGCAGATGGGCCAGTCTGTGTACAGTGCATCCAGCATATACACCAGTGCCACTGGTATCATCAGTAGACACCCTGCCCTGGTGCCACTTGGGGTGTCATGTCTATTGAACTCACTCACATTCACAGGCATGGAAGAAAGAGACTGAACCTTCACTGTCTCCAATTCATGCTATATTTGGTTCTAACCCTAGGCGTGATTGCCACTGTGTACCACCTGTTTGAGTTGAAGTTGGCAGAGATCCAAAACCTGATAGGCCTGACACTGGTTGTGATGATTGTCGGTGTACTACTGGGTGCCGTTGCATCCTCAAGAGTTGTCAAGATATCTACTCCGGCGAGGGTGGCTAGTGTGGGGCTGGTTACTCTGTCGACAGGGGTGGTCATGCTAGGGCTCCCGACGACAGACCAGGTGTGTTACCTCTCTATCTCTTCCCTACTGATACTACCTGGAGACCAGTGTGCTCATCTCAGGCTACCCTTATCCTCTGTGGTGCACTGCTGTGTGGTGTTGGTACTGGGGTGTCCAGCCCCATGTACAATGCCATATACTCAATGCAGGTATTGTATGTACACTTAGACACTGAGTAATACTCATTGAGTATGTATAGCAACATACTTCAATACTGACTCTTCATAGAATTACTACGCTTAGTACTATACAATGAGTATTGGTCACATCCAACCCCAGGGTGAGGAGGATGAGCGTGGTCTGGTCCTTGGTATGTACGGTACAGTCAAGGGACTTGGGTCCGCACTGGCTCCTGTCATAGCTGGCATCCTGTTTGATATAATGGAGGTTAGAAACTCTAGCAACAAGTAGCTAGGAGTGTTATAGATACTCTATTATCAGAGAGCCTTTACTCTCTTTTGACACTCAGGGTGGCACTGTCCTTTATGTCTTCCTGTCTGTTGCCAACATCACTGCAGCATGTCTATTGAGATACACATCGGCATCCAAGGCAGTGCCCAGTGACTGTCCAGACTCCATACTCTCTATGGAGAAACAGCCAGAGAGGGAGAGAGAGGGTGTAGCGTCAGAGAGAGAGAAGGGTGGCAAGAAGGTGTCAGACTGTGTTGAAGTGAGAGTCAGCAGTGAGGCAGAGGAGGAGGAGGAGGGGAGGCAGATGAGTAACCCAAGTGGGGCAGCAAGGTATGTCACCTTACAACACGTCTATACAGCAATATGACAACTATATAGTATATTTGTTTGGTGATTGATTTACATCGTCCTGACCCTAGGAACAGAGGCTACCCCCCTCACCTGTGGAGCCCATCCAGACACACATCGGGTAAGGACAGAACAATGTTACATGTCTTAAATGTTTTTACCATGTATGCATGGATGAGTATTCAGGATTTACAGTCTACGTCATATACAGTATATGATATATATGTACTGATGACAGGCAAGGGCCCGGCCAAGAGAGAGAGTGCAGATGTGGATACCACACTCCACGAGAGGGAGGCTGTTCCACCAGTCATAGAGGTGTAGCGACTATCTACTAGAGAGTCACTGACTGGTAGGCACTGTTACACTCTAGGATACATCGTACTCAGGTGAATAGTATTCACTGAATACTCAACAACCCGGCAATGAATAGAACATACGACAAGTGAGGAGAGTAAACGTCTCAGAAGCAGTAAATGGTTTTGAACCTTTCCAGTGTAATTCGCGTTAGATAGCTGTATGCCTAAAATGAAGATCTACTAAGAGATCTTAATATACCCTCAATTTGGACAAAAACCTTGAATGGGTAACTTCATACCTTGAATGGGTAACTTCATACTATCTTCTCTCTACCATCTCTTCATCCCACTTAGCATTGTCTGCCTCCAGTGAACCTCGCCCACATACAGAGGTGAGATACGTGGTGAGATGTGAGGTCTCTAATACAGCTATTTCAAGTATCTCAGACCGAGTGTCAGTCTTTCCTGAGTTATCATTCACAGTTGCATATATACATACATACGGTAGTATCGGTGTATGTCAACACATGACTCATATGATGATATATTTGATGGGTTTAGATATACTCAATATGCATATCTCCCCCCCCCCCCGTATATCCCCATGGTTGGTAAGGAGTGCAATTGCCTCTCTCTCTCCGTCTACGTGTGCTATCAACAGAAGACACTACCTATATGTGGTCCAACTTGGAGTAGCATTGTATTATCTTCCGTTTCAAGGAGTCAGACTGCAATCCTCCCCCCCCACCCCCCCCGCTTCATTCTATATGTGTGTATCATAGATATATCTCTCTCTTTGCTCACTCTCCCTTAGCGCCTTACCGCAATTGAATTTGTAACATACATCCAAATATATATTGGAGGTCTTCCCAATGGGACAATGTTACCATATTCCCCCCCCCCCCCACCCTACCTTTCCATAGAACTCCGCTTGGAAATAGATACTAACGCTATACCCCGTACTCATTCCACAGGCTATGGAACAACTTCCCCTTTGGTTTACCAAGAGTCTCCGGATACCCTTCGATGTGTACCCCTTCCCCCACGGATGCATAAGAACAGGGCACAATGAGGTGTTGGTAGAGACACACGATAGCAAGGGGAGGCTTGCGCTAGCCCTGGTACGCCTACTCTCAGATGGCTCCATCGAGAGGGACATCATTAATACGCCTGACTGGGGGTTTAAGACGTCCGTGTGCAGTGGGGTCTGTCACGGAGGGGAGGTATATATATACACAAACAGACCTGGGTTTGACGTGTATGTCCTCGACCTGGCTACACACACTTGGAGGGAGGTGTGTGTTCCACTGTCTGTCAACGGGAGAGAGATTTGTCTCTTCGGGGGGAAACACCAGCGCCCCCACATGATCAGTGTAGATGAGCACGTTGTGATAGTTGCACACGGATACACTCGCCACCCAAGCGGAGTATGGGACCCACCTCTAGTTGGTACCTGGCGCTATGACCCGGAGTCTGGTACTGTCACGTGCACAGGACACACAACATGGTGTACCAACTATACTTGCATCGATGCTGTCTTCCACACTGGTGGGTCTACCTACGCTGTTATGCACGACGGTGATGAGAGTAGCGAGTTGCGCATGACTAGCTGTGACTCCAAGTGGAGACCCGCTAGCCAATCTCCAGAGTGCATTACACGCAGACTGACTGGTGAGTATCCTGTGAGTGAGATGATTGGAAGGCTCTGTGTATATGGTCCAGTTGAGACTGTCTCATTTGAATCGTATGAGAAGGTGGTACTGGCATGGGACTCTGTATCTGGCCAGTGGAGTGTACTAGGGGTAGCAGACTGGTACAGAACAGTACTGTTCTCTCCCCAAGAGGTACTGTGGAGTGAGGATGGGGGCAATAGGTCAATTGTGCGCCATCTGCATCAGGGCATTGTGTGCCCAGACGACTCGATGGGGTGGGCAGTGGTGAGGGACTGCAAGTGACACAGTGTATTACAGGCACTGGCTATAGATATGGATTGTGTATAATAGACACCGCATACGACTCTGTATGTTGAGAAGTTGTGAGAGCATTCAATTCTTCCGGTATGAACAATAGTTGAACATACTATGGAACCTTCATGAATACAGTGAGACTATAGTTAGATTAGATTTTAGAGAATAAGTACTTACATGTGAGTGGTCTGATCCATATACTAGGCTCTCGCCTATGGTACTGATATATGTCTATTAATCCACCTACAAATCATTAGTCTTCACGTATGTCTAGCCATCACACAGGCAGCCTGTGCGCTATCCCTCCACTACAGTCCCTCTGGGAGCACAGACTCTCCCCTCACCTCAGACCAGGCCCTCTTGCCTGGGGCAGAGTAGAGGTTGGCCTTGACCATATCTCCCAACAGCAGAGAGTTGTCACCCTCTAGGACTGCAGTAAGGGTGGAAGCAGCTCCCTCAAGCTTGCCCACTGTGTCTCTGGGGGTGAGAGTTGTATTGTGGCCAGAGAATGATTAGTAGTCCAGTACAACATTAAGCGTCATGTTGTCAAAGAATGATTAGACACTCGGAAGAGTGACCTAGACGGACCTTAGTCTCTGGATGCGTCTCTTGTCCCCCTGTGTCATCTTGAAGACACCCTCCAGGGCAGTGTCGCTCATGGACTCTAGGCGCTTGGTGAAGGCAGCCTGGGATGAGTGGATAGCAATACATACCATTCGGACACAGCGAAAGAAGACAATGGACACACAAGGCAGCCACCAATACACTAGTATCAAGTACCTGTAGCACCCGTGTTGTCTTGGAGTGGTCCATACAGGCCATGGTGATGAAGTGCTGGGGTATCATGTCGGCAAGCTTCTTGCCCATGGTCTTGATGTAGGCAGCGATGGTGAAGGCGGCCTGGGGTGAATGTCAGCAAGCACATACTACTAAGAGGGACACAACGAGACATCAGTGGAAATATTGGTGAGAGAGTATCGTGAAAGTAAGATGAATGTATATACCTGGTGGGCATGTAGCTCCTCACAGCTCATGATGGCGAGAGCATCAGCAATGGAGGTCTGACAAGACTCCATAGTGTTGAGGACGTTCACCTCCTTTTCACCCATAGTCTTCTTGGTACAGAAGTCTTCCCCGTTTAAGGCTACCTTAGACGCAATGTACTGTGTCAGCTGCTTCCAGGCGGTCTGGGGCATGTAGTGGTTGAATGTCAGCTGGAGGACAGCGTCACACTGCAGCATGGAGCCTGAGATAAGGAATAGAGTCAATATCTACATACTGAAGTAGAGTTTGGAATACCTGTAGTTGTCTTGGCTGCACCAAAGGTCTCGTTGAGAAACCCGTCTATGATCCCTTCACTCCATGCCTGGGGCGCAGTGTCTCCAAACACCTCTAAATGCCTCTTCTTGCAGCGCCTAGAGATTGCACCTTGGGCCAAAGCAACAAACCTCTCAAAGTGTGGCTTGATGTGTCCCAGCGTGACCTCCACAGCAACAGCAAGGACATCAGGCGAGATGAAGCCTGGAACATCCAGACCACGAGAGTTGCTGATGATCTTGGCAATGGTAGCGACAAAGTGATCTGGTACCGGGCCATCCTCTCCTTCTTGGTGACCCACTGACCCAGTATCAGACGCTGCAATGTCAAGGTCGTCTGCCTTGAAGCAGTTCTCTGGAGTGCAGATGACCCTCACACTTCTGGCGAACTGAGTTGAGGACTCCATTAGGGTACGTGGCAGGGTGTTGGCACTCCCAAATCTGGCCTGCCTGGTGAAGTCCCCCTCGATAGCGAGTACCAGCCGCTGCACCTGACTCATGAGCTTGGTCCTGGCCACCACTGGTGACTGGGTGATGCCCATGAGAGACTCCTCGGCCTTGTGGAGCTCGGCCCTTCTACCAGCGAGAGCAGTCTCTATGTCTCTGATCACACCGGGCAGTGTGTCCTGGATGCGACTCACAAGGACCTCAGTGAGGCGCCCAGCAAATGCTACGCGACCCAAGGCAGCGCCAGCCTCACGGGCCATGTCAAATCCAGTGTGGGAGAAGAACTCGGCCTCGATAGTCTCGGCCTTGGCTCTGGTGTGGTCGTCGGAGTTGAGCTCGTCAACGTTGGGGTTGCGCAGGCAGCAGTATGAGTGCTCGAAGTTGACAGGGCCCTGGTTGGAGAGGATGCCGTATATGTCGAGTTCACGGGAGCAACTGGGGGTGAGATGGGTACACGACAGAAACACAGCCACTATGTCCAACCGTGAGACTGCCAAGAGTCCATAGGACAGTATATGATATATAACTTGTGACGTACGTGTCTGGCTTTGTGACAAGAGGGATGGTGCGGACACCCTTGGGGTCGAGGTCAGAGGCGATCTTGAAGGCCTAGGGGTAAGACACTATTGGGAATGAGGCTCGTGGGGAGATGGGTGAAGGTGAGAAACAGACATAGTGGGGAAATAGGGGAGGGGAGAGATGGGTGAAGTACAGTATTCCCCACCTCACAGTTCTGGGGGTCTGCGTTGACTGGGTACACGGCCAGCATGATGGACCTCTCTCCCTTGCAGTAGTGGTCGATCATGCCCCTGATCTGGTCGTAGATGTTGGAGGGCTAGGGTGAGAGTCGGTGGGCGGAGGGGAATTGAGAGTAGGGGAGGGGGGAGTGTGTATAGTATACACATATATATTACCCTACCTGGTCCCCAGTTGCCTTTCTGGTGATGCCTGGGAGGTCGATGATGGTGAGGTCAGGAACATCAGGGGCCTAGGGGGTGAGAGACAGATGGATAGATGGACATACAGGTAGATAGAAATTTGCTGCACCCAATGATCACTGATCATTGGGCACATCATCTCAATGGTGATCATTGATCTCCATTCATACAAATACTGTACATATACAGAATACACACACCTCAACGTTGAGAATGATGGGGCAATTGACAACACCACGATTGTTGCCGGCAATCTCCTCCTAGTGTAAGGGAAGACATCTTGGGAGAAGTGGTATATGGGGTATACCAGGAAGTGGAGTGAAGATAGACTCCTATCACAAGAGTTGTGCCACGGGGGGGGGGGGGGGGGGAAAAAAACCACCAATTTCTCACCA
>BDIP01000266.1:0-23151 GCA_003568945.1 Kipferlia bialata
GGCCCCGACGGTGCCAGGGCCCTTGCCCAGGCCCTGCCCTCTCTGACCAGTCTGAGAGAGGTACTCAGTTCTGGTGGTTGTGATGAGACACTGACATTGAGACTATACACACAACTGTCTGACTCTCAGTTGAACCTAGAGGCCAATTCAATTGGGTTCTTTGCTGCCAGGGCTGTTGTCAAGGCCAGGCCAGCGATCCTGAAGCAGGTATTACAAATATCCGTCCCATATTTGTCAAATCCGAGAGTATTCGTAATTGCCTTCTCAATGTTGTGAAAGAGTCAGACGTCTTGATATTGTGTCTTTGACCCTTTATGACGACAGCGTGTAATGAACCTGCAGAACAACAACGTAGGGTGCCTTGGCAAGGTCATGCTGTGGAGTCCTGGACACGTGAAGGTGTAGCTGAGACTGATGCATTCTGCGTCTAATGACCGAGGGGGGGTATTGCTTTTTGTGGAGATAGTTTGATGTGAGATGGGGAGGTTCTCCCCAGGAGGATCCTCTGAAGTCGTTCGAGATATGAATAGAGTGGGACCCATGGATTCTTTCGCTTGATCGTTCTCAATAGTCTCGGAGTCACAGATCACCACAAAAATATAAATAATGATTGAAATAGCAATATTTAGCGATGTAAATAGAGTTAATAGTAGTATACATCCGTAGGAATGTCTATTCAGACCAGAATTCTCTGGGGTTGTGGTCTATCAACAATATACTATAGAGCCTATAGAGACACTCTAATCAGGCACCAATGTGACAGTTTCTGACATTCGTCCAATGTCAGACACACTTTGGTCGTTCAGCTACAACTGCTGGAGTCAGGATATGTCAGTGACACTGTATGTCACTGCTGGGCTAAATGATCGCCAGTCTTCGATGGGTAGCACTTTGTCACAGATGTCACCATTCCATGGCGTCTATTGTGATCGACACTGACTGGTAATTGTGAACGACCTACAGCGTCACTACTCCCAGAATTGTTATCCTAGCATTAACACCTTCGAAGTCACAGTCACTATCCTGCAAACTCCACGAATATGCTTCGATTCATATCTGTCCTTGTGCGTAGGTCACTGTAATATCGGATACGCCTCTGGTCTCTGGGTCATACTGGCACATAAGAGAGAGTACACAAGATGTGAATAATCAATATTCAACATTGCTTAGATAGTGTATTTGGATATACCGGCACATAAGAGAGAGACACAGGGATGCCACTTAGATACCAAATGGTGTATCCACAAAGTAGAATGCTAATTCCAATATATTAGTGACTCTATGGTTAGTGTCAGAACACCTTTTAGATAGAGGTAAACACACAACCACAAAGATCTACCTGTAGTGTAATCATGCCAGTCCCACTAGTCCCACTCTTCCTCGGCAAGTGCAGTAGCAGCATCAGTGTCCTGGGTATGACACCAGAACTGGCATTGGCGGAAATGACTCGAAATGCCGCGCCTGGATCAGTAGGGAGGCCAGTGGTTAGAGAGCCTTCCCGGTATCTGGAGGTGTCTCTGGCTTAGGCGGGCTGCTCAGATTCATACCAACACCCCTGCCCCTATACACCCCTGACTGTCCTGCACCCTTATGTGCACCCTTAGCAGGATAGCTAACCCTCTGCCTCCCTCTCCGCTGATGTCCCCCTACCACAGTCCTCTCCCCTGTTTCTGCCCCTACCACTAGTTCCCTGAGGGGCTGGGACTGAAGTATACCCATACCCCGGCCTCTCCCTCTTCCCCTCCCTCTCCCTCTACCTCTCATACCACCTCTGCCTCTGCCTCTGCCTCGCGTACCAGACCTTCCGCCCCTGCTCCCCCTCATACCTCGCTGTCCGTTTGATCTACTATCCCTTCCCGTGGCTCTCTGTCTGCGCCTGTCCTCTCTCTTACGCTGCCGGACCTGTAAATGAGGCCATAAGAGATATACATCTTCACCCATTCATAAAACACAACATACACCGCCAACCACATGCCGGTCCTGGTCGTGCATTTATCAAACATATATACTCATTCTCCTGTGTCTACACACACACACACATATATATATATATATAGACTTATATATATACACCCAGTACCTTTGGGTCCTCCCCTATGTCGACAGGCAGGGGTGGCACCATGTGGATGTTGCCTAGACCCAGGTCCTTGATCACATTCACAGTATTCCTGAGAATCAACAACTGTATAACCTCAATCACAATAACTCATTCCTATATAAGAGGACGAAATTGCTGAAAACACCTTAGGCTCTGGTCATTGCTCACAATGAATATGGCTCTGTCTCCAAACTTCTGCAACAGACACCAGGCGAAACAACACATGGACAGAAGATAGTCGGCCTCATCTCTGTTCCTGAAGGGTGTCAGAAGTATATGACTCATACATGATAGTCCCAATAGTTCCAATAGGGTCAGATATTCTCCAATCTACTTGCTATTATCTCGATGATACTGCGTGTTATTGCCCCTACCTGTGTGTGCCATACACCATGTACACGTCGCTCTGCTCTGACCCCTGCACCTGGGGCATCTGGCGGTGGTTGTACTTGGACTGGAGTGAGATTAGAACCCACTCACTCACCCACACACATATGTATGTATGAAGAGAGAGAGAGACAGACAGAGACAGAGAGAGAGAGGACTGGGGTATCTGTCTGCAGTTGCACTTGGGTAAGATATTTGTCTCTCTATCTTTTCATATATATCCTCACCTTTGTGATACAGCCTGTGAACCCTATGAAGTATGGTCTTCTGCCCATAATACACTCCGAGGGTATCCGCTGTGTCCAATGGTGGTGACCGCAGTTCTCACAGTCTATTAGGCTGAGAGTGAGTATCAGACCCTATTCCACAAATAGTTCTCACTAATATATGGTGGTAGTGGACATACACATACATACGTACACTGCTGTGTCCGTGTCGGGGGGTGACTCGAAGGAGTTCCAGGCCTTCTTCCTGGGGGTGAACAGGAGTAGTATTCTATAATACTATACGGTATATACATTATATACTACACAATATATCACATTATGTAATCCTATACTGTACACACTATGACACTATACATACACTCAATAGGGTACGAAGGAGTTCCAAGCCTTCTTCCTGGGGGTGAACAGTACAGGGGTCAAAACTACTGTATAAAATGGTACTATACATGCACTCTTTAGTATATGTATAACAACGGTTGAATACACAATAGAGATAGTAATTCCTAACCTCGATATCTCTATGGCATTGGGCCTTGGGTGTAACTCCACTGGAGTCAGCAGGACAGAGAAAATATGGAGAGAGAGACTTCCAAGAACAGTACCACATATATATGTCTAGGGTAGCTGTTGCAACAGCGGGCATTGTAGTGGACTGGGAAGATACAAAAAGTATACACAGACAGTAATACTAATATGCATACATACCAGTATACCAATGTATACTAATGAAAACACTAACCTAGAATAGTTGTAGCTATGGCGGGCATCGTGATGGACTGGGTAGCAGCTTCCTATATATAGTATACACTAAAATTACAAACATATATATATTGATACACATAACATATATAGATAGATACACACCTAATATAGTAGTAGCTATGGCAGGCATTGTGATTGACTGGGTGGTGACAGTCTCCACCTCAACCTCACTGGACTCCTCTACCTCTCTCTCTCCCTCCCCCTCCCCCTCTCTGTCCTCAGCAAACTGAGAGAAACCCTGCTCCTCACCCAGACTGAAGTCACTCTCTCCCTCTCCCTCCCTCTCTCCATCTCCATACCACTCCTCACTCTCATACCCCTCACTCCCTTCAGAAGCAGGGGTACCCTCCTCCTCTACCCCACTTCCAGCATGCATATACTCAGCATCCCCCATATCTTGTAACTGAGGCTGATGTGTGGTTGAAGGGGGGAGAGTAGGGAAGAGAGACGCGGCAATCTCGGGGGGTAGGGGAGGGGGGGAGTCAGAATCAGAGTCAGAGAGAGAGTCAGAGAGAGAGTCAGGGAGAGAGTGTGCATCAGAGGCTCTCCTACCCTCTTCCTCCGTCTGATACCTTGCCTCTACCTCCTCCCAGTACTGAGAGGACTCCACACTAAACTCTCCACCCATCACACAGCTACCATCTCTCACGTCAGGAGAGTACACAAACTCGGAAGGTACACTCTGGAGAGGCATAACTGAACGGTATGTCTCTCCCTCTGAATATGGAGCGGCAACCTCAAATAGACCGTCGCTGTTTACAGTAGACCCTGCCAATCCTGCATCCTCACTCACACCCATATGCGGCTCTCGGCCCTCACTATCTACAGTCTGCTGAAGACCATTACCTACTGGGTGGCCACCACTTGCCTGAGAGGTGCGTATCTCCTCAGCATCCACTGTCTCCACTACCTCCCCCTCACTCCCAGATATGTCGACCACACACTGCTCCCCCCCGGCACCCCCAGTCATATCAAGCACCTCATACCCTGAGGGAGCCCTCTTCCGCCTAGGGGGGTGGATGTCACGGAAGGGGGCACTGGACTGGTGCATCGAAGAGAGAGTGAGAGATCACCTGAGTGTGATTCACCTCACAGAATGCTAGCCCCTCAATTCGATAGTCAGGCAAAAATTGAGGCCTCTGCCATTCTCGCTACTCACTACCATCTCACAGTATTGTGTTAGAAGTGATACAGTAGTCCCTTCAGTCGTGGCCTTGGATCCGTATGGCCAAGGAGCGGCGCTATGGGAGCCTGCGGAGCTACAGCGCCCGGCGGAAGATGCTTGCCCAGCGGCAGGGTGGGACTGAGCCATTGTATTGGGAGTGGACAGGTGGGGTGTATGTATGTATATCCAAGTGCATATTAGCATATACACTGATACGTTAGGGATGTTCCATTGTACTTGGAGTGGACAGGTATCAGTATGTCTGAGGCACTCATATATATGTATTCAACATATATACTAACAGCAGGGTTCGAGGTGATTGACCGGGAGATGTCTGAGTGCTTCTCACCCCTGGAGCTGCAGGACCACCTACGTACCCTTAGGCCGCAGCTGCTCTCGCTGACACAGGTAGGCAGGGTGTGACATACTATGGGCCAAGGCTTGAGATGCTGTTTTGTATATATACTATATAATCCTCTTCTGTCGCTAGCACATGGTTTGCAGGGTGTTTGCACAACCTCCAAGGAGAGATCCATTATTTCTCAGTATTCTAGAGCATTGTATTGAATACAAGACCCCCCCCCCCATCCCACGTTCCTGTCTCCATGTATACAACACTCCTCTGACCTCTCTAGGTTGACACCTCTGCCTTCCTTAGCAGTTATATATACTGTATGGTACCCCCCCTCCCCTGTATACTCATACCCCAGGATAACACATCTGTTTTCCTTTGCTATGTATTATCCGCCTCATATACATACTGACCCCCTAGGTCGACACCTCTGCCTTCCTTGCCTCGTGTGCCAAGAGGGTGGATGCACTTGGCAGTCTGGTCAGGCAGATGTCAGAGTATCACAGGTATAGTATATTGCATATATATATATGAGTATATATATATGTGTGTGTGTGGTAGCCACTCACCCCAGGAGCCACCCTTTGATGGATACGGCACAGGCCACGCCTAATGGGAGGTATGTACTAGTTCATGTCCGCTTATACAATTACCAGTTCTGGTTCTTAGACACTCTCTTATATATCCATACCTGTATCTGTATATATCTACTTACCTTAGGCGCCGTGCCGTGTCTGGCTACCCCAGCATGGTCTCTCTCTCCCTAGTGGAGTGTATGAAGTGGTCCACCATTGCACTGTGCGGCAGTGACGTGGTGCTGAGAGGGCCCTTATCGGTTGCTAGGTATATACACTAGGTCCTCACACAATTAGAGTGTTTATGTATAGTCTGACCCTCAGACACTCCTGTGCCGTCCTCCGGTCCCAGGGTGCGGTGCCTCTGTTGGCACACCACCTGTACATGCTCACACTGCAAGTATGCGTTTATGTATATATATGTATACTATGTGTAAGGCTGGATCTCTTACATCTGTACATGCTGACACTGCAGGCATGGATGTATACTATCAACGATATATCAGCCGTCTCTCCCTCTCTCTCTTTCGTCACTCTCTCTCTCTCTTCCTTACCATGAGGTGAGAGAGGGCCCTGTCCAGACCAGTTCCCAGCCTGGCTTCACCCCCCTGCTGTGTGTGGAACTGACAGAGACACTCGGCACACTGGCAGCTGTATTGGTGGAGGCATTGGCAGAGGGGCCATTAAGTGTAGACGCTACTGATGATGAGGTGAGTATTGATGTGTTTATTTGGAGATACATATATATGTGTGTGTGTGCTAGTGGAGGCACTGGCAGAGGGGGAGATACCAGTAGACGCCACAGATGATGAGGTAACACGCACACGCACACACATATATATATGTATATATGTCTGTTGCACTCCCACTTAGGCCACTACCACTCCCCCACTGGTTAATGACAGCAGGGGTGGGTTTATTCTACTACTTCTTAAATTGTTTATAATATATGATTACTACTGCACCCACCAGGTGCGTGAGAGTGAGTCCAGTGGTATATGGATATGCTATGAATGAATGAATAGTATCGTATCTCTCACCCCCAGGTTCGTGAGAGTGAGACCAGGGGTGGGTGTGTGGGCCTTCCCTACACCTCTGTGATAGACGGAGACACTGGTTCATCCGAAGACGGTTCCGCTCCAGCACCCACACCCTTCCCCACATGGCTACTATCAGATGAGGTATGATAGATTCACATACACACACACATATATATATAATATTGTATATATAGTTTATGAAACATACTCTCATGGCACTCACCCCCCAGGTCAGGCGGGAGGGCAGGTATGGTGGCCAGAAGGCAGGGGGTGATGACTGGAATGGACTGGTCAGGGAGGGTGGGTTGCTGCGCACTCTGCTCTACCTGCTCAATGCATCCAGGGCAGAGGGGGGACAGGTGGGTATGTATATAGACGATACGTTGTATATAGTGTATATATAGCACATATATATACAACACACCCTGCTCTACCTGCTCAATGCATCCAGGGCGGAGGGGGGACAGGTGGGTATATGCTATACACTATATATATATATATATATGTGTGTATACCCAATCTAATCCCAGTTTGTGCCCGTAGCGTATATTTATAGGCTAATTATCATATTGCTCAATGAGTCTATCTATATGCGCATGCCACTCACCCCAGGTTGTGCCTGTGGCCAAGGTCCTGCTGTGCGTGCGTGCCCTGCTCACCCTCACCCTGGGCCCTGTCCCCTGTGACCCCATAGCCATGGCACTCAACGCCAGTGTGGCAGGTATCTACACATAGTATTCTATATATATATACATCACACTAGTGTATAATAGTATGATATGACTCTTATTTGTCTATCCCCTGTGACCCCATCGCAATGGCACTCAACGCTAGTGTGGCAGGTATTAGTATATTTTATACACTATATATATAATACATATATAATACATATATAATAATACTATACTAGTCAGAAAAATATGTCAGTGTGACCATAGCCATTTCACTCAACGCTAGTGTAGCAGGTTAGAGAGGATATATGGTACTATATGGTACTGTATATACTATGCACTAACCCCCAGAGACTGCCCGTGTGACGCAGGAGAGAGAGCTGCAGGCTGCGATGGAGGCTGAGATGAGAGGGGGGAGGGAGAGGGGGAGGGGCATGGATGGAGGACATATCAATACTGCGCCACTGATACCACCCTTGCCAGCACTCACAGAGGTAGGGAAGTCTATGGTTGTTATATATACATTGTATTTTACTCTATGCCTATAAGGTATATACTTATCCCTAGGTCCACAAGGATGGCCAGGATGGATACTATACACTACTATACATAATAACTCTACACTTACTATACTATATATACTCTATTAATCAGTCTCTATTGACACTAGGTCCACAAGGATGGCCAGGATGGCATGGCAGATGATGGCCAGGATGGGTATGAGCCAGACGGGGCCAACTTCATGGACCACCTGCAGAGGAAGCACGGGAAGCAGGTAGTATATTAGATACATACCCTATTATATGTATACAAGATGAAGTAAGTATACGTTTTTGGATAGTATATTGTGTACAATCATTGAGAGCTTCATGGACCATCTGCAGAGGAAGCACGGCTAGCAGGTATTTTATATATGATAAATGCTATATTCTATAAATACAATAGACTAGTCTTTTGTATGTATACACCCTCACTCTAGGACGGTACCTCAGCTGTGGCTGTGGGTCCGTTATCTATACATACAATATAACATATACATATATCTGGATATATATATATATATGTATCCGTCTATCTATATATATATCCTCACCCCAGGACGGTGCCTCAGCTGTGGGTGTGGCAACTCACACACACACACATATATATATATATATTGATATATAACTAGTTTATATATCCTTACCCCAGGACGGTGCCTCAGCTGTGGGTGTGGGCCTGGCCACCAGGGCATGCGACATCACAACCGTGGCAGGTATAGTGCAATGTATGCATATGTATATATATATATATATATATATATAGAAACAGAGCATACTCAGTGACATCACGGTGGCAGGTATACATACAGTACAGTGTGTATTATGCACATCACATGTAGAGTGTGTGTGCGTGCTCCCTTGTACCCACCCCCAGATGCGGCCTATGGCAGACAGCGTCTGACCGAGTGCTATGCCACCATGCACACATGCGTCAGGGGGATACCACCCCTATCTGTGATGGGCATTCCAAAGGTATATAATACATCAACTTACACATATATATATATATATATTAGTTCTTTCTGGACTCTAACACCCAGTCTGGTGCCACCTCCACCAAGAACCTCGAGGACCCAGTGCCACCCGCATACAAGTATGTGTGTGTATATATAGTAAATTTGATAACGTGCAGGTGGATCTATTATCCTATTATCCTAATATACTTACTGTTTTACCCTCTCTTCCAGTCAGGAAGCTAGCAATGCACACCGGTATCACCCGGTATATATATATATATATATATATATATAGTGTATTACTTATCTATATTTGTAATTAGTATCTGTAACCCTCCAGGAAGCTAGTGCACACCGGCATCGAGTCTATATATATTATTATAATCCTCTCTCTCCCTATGTATATATTTAATGTAATAAGTAATATATCTTTAACCCTCCAGGAAGCTAGTGCACACTGGGATCATCGAGGTGTACCCCTACTCTGGGGCAGTGGTGTCTGAGGATAGTACCCACGACGCCATGGAGGTATATACATATTTACAAATATATGTAATATTGTGTATTATCACTGACCCCCAGGCTGGCTATGCGGCCATTGCCAGGGTCAGGGGTGATATGCCCCCTCCCAAGCCTAGTGCTGACACTGGTGCTGAGAGTGACTCCCCCCAGCCCCCCCCCTCCCCCTCCCCCAAGGACATGGGACCACTCTTTAGAGGGGTGGGTAATGTGGCACATGCACACGAGAAGCTATTTGGCCAGGTATATCTCTCTGTATGTATTTAGATACTGATGTAATGCATACACTGACCCACAGGGCATGGTTGACCGCATAGCCGGCGTGGCCTCCGACCACTGTCCCGTCCCCACTGTCCCCCATGTACCCACCGCACCATACGCACAGCTCTTCTCTGCCTCCCCCCACGGTGTCCTCACTCTGTTTGCAGAGACACTCCGTACACTAGGTACTGATATAGAAACTGATGCTGCTGATGATACTGATGATACTGATCCTGATACTGATACCAGAGGTGGCCTCACCCCCACTAGGCAGAGAGGTTAACAGATACTCGGACATAGCTCTGTACGCAGAGTACAGGGACTCCAGGTACTCTCTCTCTCTCTCTCTATATATATATATATATATACATATATCATTGTCCATGATATATACAGCTGTTCACTAACCCCTGAGGCCCTACCAGAGCTACAGAGCTGGGTCTCAGAGCCAGTCCTCCTCACTCTCTCTCTATATATATTTATGTATCAATGTGTTTGTGTATACAACACTGTGCTGACCCTTAGACCCTACCAGAGCTACCGTGCTGGGTCTCAGAGCCAGTCGTCCTCCATGCGGCGTCTGAGGGGTAGAGGTCAGGCCTGGGAGAGAGACGTGGCCCTCAAGGCAGGCACCTCCATCATCCTGCTGCTGATGCACCATGCCAGGTGGGCTTCAAAATATATTTCAGATATACATTAGAGTATATATATGAGATATTCAAGGGATGTAGCACTTTACTTTTTCTTTGAACCCCTAATGCCAGAGAGGCAGGGGGACTGGCCCTGGAGGGACTCTCAGATGCACTGTTTAGGAGCAGGGGTGTCATCATTGTGCTCAACATACTGGGGCTCAGTGAGAACGACATCGACTCACACCTGAGGGTGTCGGCAGACAGGTAGAGTGAATACTACAGTTCATACTGAATATTCTCGCTTTCCATCTCATCACACTTCTATATTAACCTCAGGTACTCAGTGTTTGGCACCCCGTACATTCATTATCATTATGTCAATAGTAAATGTGTATCTATGTATGCATTCATTCACCCCAGATACTCTGTCTTTGGCACCCAGGGCCGCACCTGTGGCGACACCCCCCAGTACCTACCCCCCCACATCCTGGGCACCCCCGAGAGCAACAGCGGTGCCACAGGGTTCTCCAGATACATCGACCGCCTGCCCCACTCTGCTGCCTCCTTGTGCTGTGACTCCTTCATGTCATTCCCCCCTAGCAGCTCCGATGATGACCCTCTGCAGTCGAGGCTGACCTATGACATGGCTAGATGCATCACACTCGCAGCCGCAGCACAGATTGTGGGTCTATCCCTAGACGGCACCGGACCTTCTGCCAGCAGTAGGGTGAAGGCCCTGATCAACCCTGCCTACAAGTGCAGACTGGTGGCACAGAGGCTGCTGAGGGTGAATAACACGACATTTCTCGTGGCTGGGATGCGGATACTAAGGTGTCTGATTATGTTTGTGTGTTACTCATACTGATACTGGATACTCATACTCATACTGGATACTGATACTGATACCTAGGTGCCTGATCCCCTTGTGTGTTACTTATACTTATACTTGTACTTACACCTATACATGATACTTTATACTGACACTCAGGTGTCTGATCCCCTTCGCTGGGTCCCAGATGAAGGCGGCATGGAGGATCACGTCCCTGCTCTATCTGTTTGGGTTCCCAACCTATCTCAAGGTAGGTGGTGTATCATCATTATATACACTCTGTATATGTATATTCTCTTCTAATCAAGACACTACCAGTATATATACTCTCTGTGTACTCTTCTCATGCCAGGAGGCGCACAAGGGTGACAGCATCTCTGTCCCAGCCGTTAGATCGATGGTTGTCAATGACCTGGCAGAGTGTGTCAGTGCTGTGGCTGATACAGACCTATCCACCATGGGCATACCCGTCACAAAGTACCAGGCCAGCGTTAGGGACGTCGGTCTCCCTGCTAATGTACAATAGAAGCATTCACTTATGTCTAGCTGTGTTTGTATGGTACTATGGGTGTACCAGTCACACTCCTTCCATTATTGTGACCTCACAGTGGTCATTCCACATTCTTGAGTAGGCGTTTGCTGAATTGTATACTGGATTGTATACTCCAATCATAGTACCACAAGGCCACTATCAAGAGATAATAGAATTATTCCAAGCAACTAAGTACATACAGCGATCTCTATTTACAGTCTCTACCGCAGCCTGTGCACCACCTTGCCCCTCTTCCTCTTGTCCACCTCGCCCCTCTTCTCCAAGGTAAGGATGGCACGCATCACAACACCCGAGGAGAAGCCCTGCTGCACTAGCTCTCTCCTACATGTGAGCATACTGCTATAGCAATATACAATATACATAGATATATTACTTGATGTCCATACCTGAGTGCAGACACTGGCACCGATGCTCCGACTGGCATCCTGGTCTTGACCTCCCTCTCGCACTGGGTCAGCTCGGCAAGGATCCTGGGGTGAGTATGATATATATAGATGAAATGATATGTATTAATATACAGTGAAGATACATATATCTATAGGACTGGGTGAGCTCGGCAAGGATCCTGGGGTGAGTGACAAATATAACAACCTATATAGAGTATACATGGTGCTATCTAGTATGGGTATAACTGTACCTAGGGTCACGCAGAGCAGAGTCGATCTTGAGCTGTGCCATATACATATAGTAAATCAATAGTAGTATAAATGGTATTAGAATACATAGTGTACATATATATACCTTGGGTCACGCAGTGCAGAGTCGATCTTGAGCTGGGCTGCTGCCATTGTGGCCCTTCTGAATATGCCCAGGGCCTGCTCCACATCAGCAACAGTGGCATCCTGCCTAGGGGGTGAGGAATATACATCAATATATATATATATATATCAATGAATATATCAATATACAGACTATACTAGTATATACTATGAATAATAGATAGTATGCTCGACATCGGCCACGGTGGCATCCTGCCTAGGGGGGTAGCCACACACATGAAGTGAATAATAATAATATATATGTATATACATATGGAGATTGGTACTATTATAAATAGTCCTATACATGAGGGCCATCCTGGCGAATGACACTGATATTCTGATGATGGCCTCCATATCATATACTATTGAGGGTATATATATACAAATATATATATGTGTGTGTGTATGTAATATATATATATATGTACCTCAGTGCCATCCTGGCAAATGACTCTGATATTCTGATGATGGCCTCGAGCTGTCTCACCGTGATGGGGATGCCTGGGGTCAGTACTAGATACCCACATAAACACACATATATACACTGTATTACTACTATACAGATGTACTGCTATACACACCTGACATGTGGCCGTCCCCCCCTCTGGACAGGTCACTCCTCATGCCCACATATGCACTGCGCAGGTGGTCGCAGGCAGCCTCGGTCAGCCTGGGGGGTAAGCATCGGTACTACATATCAGTAGTATATACTTACAACTATATGGTATATATATACACCACTGTGTGTACCTTGGATGGCAGGACTGCCTGGCATACACGATGTACTGACGCAGGTCAGTGAGGGAGAGAGTGCCCTCGGTGGAGACAGTGCCTGGGGTGAGACATATATATATAAGAATATAGAGACAGTATATATGTAGAGGTAGATAGTATCATATATACAGAGAGGTATATATATTGAGAGAGGGTGCCCTCGGTGGAGACAGTGCCTGGGGAGAGAGAGAGAGATGAAGAATGAGACACATTGGTGCCTTGGATACATTCACACATATACAAACACAATAACAGTTATATACCTGTCCTGGGTGCCAGAGTCATACCAGCTCCGGCTCCCACCCCACTCTTGGTCTCAGTGCCATAGTTCTGGGGACGGGCAGACTGGGGTGAGGGAGGATATATATATATACATACTAATATATCCTGGTATGCCATAGTAGTAATAGAGAGACAGAGAGAGAGAGGGGTTAACATACCTTGTGGAGGGCCAGCACGTGAGCAGCGATGTTCATATCCCTCTCTGCATCAGCCTTGTCTCTGACGATGAAGAGAAGGTCGAAACGGGACAGGATGGTGGCCTGGAGATCGATCTGGTCAGAGGCAGACCTAGGGGGTGAGAGGCATAAAATATATTCACTATATATTAATGTATATATATATATATACATATACACTACCTAAGATCATCGTATCTTCCCATGGTGGGGTTGGCAGCAGCCAGGACAGATATATATATATATATATATATATCTTCATAAATCTATATCTATATATATCTATGTATACGTATGTATGTATATATATATACAAAGAGTACCTCAGATCATCGTATCTGCCCATGGTTGGGTTGGCAGCAGCCAGGACAGACGTCCTAGCATTCAGCACTGTGGTAATGCCAGCCTTTGCGATTGATATGGTCTGCTGCTCCATAGCCTCGTGAATAGCAACTCTATCCTGCTCACGCATCTTGTCAAACTCATCAATGCACACCACACCCTAGGGTCAGTCTATCTTGTATGTATGTATGTATGTATGTATGTATGAATATATACTTATACATACCTGATCTGCCAGCACCATGGCACCTCCCTCGAGGTAGAACTCTCCAGTGGACATGTCCCTAGAGCGTAAGAGAGGAGACACAATATATACATCACAATTACATACACACGCATATATGTATAGAGAGATAGAATAGATATACCTGGTGATGGATGCTGTGAGACCAGCTGCACTGGATCCCTTTCCAGAGGTGTAGACACCCACAGAGGCACACTCGGCAGTCCACTGAGATCAGTCATAATACATACATACATACCTATATATATATATATATAAATACAATCATTCTCATACCTTCAATGCCTGACTCTTTCCACTGCCTGGGTCTCCCATCAGCAGCACGTTGATGTCTCCTCTCAGCCTCACACTGTCTGCTGTGGTCTTCCTGCTACCTCCAAACAGGAGACAGGCAATGGCAGTCTGATGGTCAGTATCTTAGTTCATAACAATAGTAACTTCAATGAATTTAGGTATGTATATACATATGTATCTGAATGTACAGGCAATGGCAGTCTGGTTGTCAAAAAACTCCAGTATATACAAGTTATGTACACATCTGTCTATCAAATACATATATATCCATGCCCTCTCATCCTCAAACCCAAACAGGGCAGGTACACTCTTACCAATGCATATCAAAACATATACACACATATCTTTACATACATGTATATATAAATATATATATATATATATATAAATATATATGAAGTTATATACCTTCTCATCCTCAAACCCAAACAGGGCACTCTCATCAATACTATACTATACACATGTCTCTCTCTCTCTCTCTCTCTCTATACATACATACATATATATATATATATATACCTTCTCATCCTCAAACCCAAACAGGGCAGGGACACTGTCATTATTATGTATACACACATATATCTCTGTATATATATGTGTATCTAATTATGTATATATATATACCTTCTCATCCTCAAACCCAAACAGGGCAGGGGCAATGCTCTTGACAATGGTCTGGTGCACATCGGGCTGTCTTGATATAAGAGATACATGTATATATATATGCATATTAATGTGTGGGTATATATATACTATTGACAATGGTGTGGCGCACATCGGGCTGTCTAACGGTAAGATAGAGACAGTAAGGAGACTATACTGTATACATGATACGTACCTAGCGATCTCTGTGAACTTGTTGACCTGCTCTGTGCTGAACACAACGTCCTGGCCTGCCACAGAGTCTGGCGGTGAGATAAGATAGACATCGACACTCTGCAATAACACAATGCACCGCAATCTACATATATATAGAGTACACACATGTCTCCGAGTCCCCCCGCCCCCCTGTCTCTCTCTCCACTACATTCTACCATAGTAATATACAATCTCCATGTATTTCATATACACCCACCTGTCTCCGAGTCTCCTAATCCCCCTGTGTCTGTCCTGATACCCAGGCACTTGATGTATGCCTCCCTCACTATGCTCTTCCCGCCCTCACTGGCACCCCCTCTCTTCGGGGAGGAGGTGAACACAGAGTAGATACCCGTGATGGTCACACGCTGACCAGGGGCCACAAGGCCTTGGGTGAGTAACAATAGATTGTAGTAAATATATAACATGTAGCCATATACCTACAAGGCCTCTGTCGCATGTGAGCTTGCAGCTACGGGGCATCTCTCCCACAGCAATGGCCTAGGGAGTCAGCAGAGACATACATACATATATGTATTGGAGGGGGGGATATGCAATGGCACTGATATATGCAATAGTCATATGATATATACATACCTCCGGGGTCTCCTGCAGTCTGATGCTCTGCTGGTCCACCCACCGGGTCTCCCTGTGCGTGGCAACTACCCTAGGGTTAGAGGGTTAATAGAGTGAGACTGTCATCACTATAACAACCCTATACGGGTGAGAAAAGGAAAGAGTAAGTAGCCAATACTAATAGATCAGAAATATATAGAAATTGCCGAGAGTATACCTGAATGGGTTTGGCCTGCACTTCTCTGCGTCTCCCTGAGCAGCCCCTCCAGTGGCCCTGATGTCAGTAGGGTGGGTACATATATATATAAATGTATATGTTGGATACATTGATATATATATATACATTGGATACCATACCTGCCCGGGCAGAAGGGGGGGAGGTGGATGCCGCTGTATCCACTGGGGACATCGATCACCTGAATGTCAGAAGCGAGACTGATATGAAGCACAAGAAGTGTAGGGGCCCATGAACTCACGAAGAATGAATATACTAATTACACTGATACATCCACTCACCTCTGTCCTTCCACAGTCCACACACACGGCACCTATCCGCCTGGCCTTGACCTGCACCCTGGGTGAGGAGATAGTACACAGATGTATATATACACATGTATATATATGCTAATACTAAGGGAAATACGGGTGGGGGTAGGCCTTGACCTGCACCCTGGGGTGAGGATATGCACAGATACATATGTATACAATGGGAAAAACAGAGTGAAGGCAGTAGGGATATATGTTCGGTACCTAGCAGCAGATGTCACGATACCAGACACCCTGATGAGGGATGTGACCTCATTACTACCAAGCCTGGCCAGAGGTACATCGGAGGAGGGGTCCAGGATGTTGAGCACAACCTAGGAATAAGAAACACTACTAGAGAGAGAAAGAGAGAGAGAGAGAGAGATCGGAGGAAGGGTCCAGGATGTTGAGGACAACCTAGGTATTAAACAGACATATAACACTATTAGAGAGAGTAAGAGACAGACAGAGAGAGAGATCGGAAGAGGGGTCCAGGATGTTGAGGACAACCCAACGATTAGATGGACACTTAGCACGAGAGAGAGACAAAGAGAGAGAGGAAGAGTCCAGGATGTTGAGCACAACCTAGGTGTTAGATACAGTGACCACTATCAATACTAGCTATACTAGAGGGAGAGAGAGACAAAGAGAGAGAGAGAGAGGAGGGGTCCAGGATGTTGAGCACAACCTAGGCATTAGATACACTCAATGCTGTTAGAGGGACGAACAGAGAGAGAGAGAGAGAGAGAGAGAGAGAGGAGGGGTCCAGGATGTTGAGCACAACCTAGGAATTAGACAGACACATAACACTATTGGAGAGAGTAAGAGACAGACAGAGAGAGAGGGGGGGGAAGGGTCTTCACAATAGAGAGAGAGAGAGAGAGAGAGCCAAAGACACAGAGAGGATGGGTCCAGAGGATGTTGAGCACAACCTAGGGAAAGGAACACATTATGGGGCACACAACTCAAGCAATATGCAACAATGGGTTCAATATATACTCCCAGTGTGTCCTTACCTGGATGGGCCTCTCCCCAATCAGCATCTGGGCCTCCCCCACCGTGGCCCCATCCTCAGACAGCATGTAAGCCAGAACCTCCATAGCAGCAGACTCAAACTGGGGTGTGAGCACAGAGAGGGACAGAGAGGGTACCACATATACACACATCACGTACACACTCGACGTAGGTGGCTGGGTCCTTCACAAGCTCAGCAGCGAGAGAGGGGTTGAAGCTCAGAACGTCCTCGTAATACACCGAGAGAGTGTCTGTGTGTGCACGCCAGTTCTCATCAAGCATCGATCTGTATCTGAAGCGATCCCCATCAGTGAATCCGTGGATAAACTCACGGAAATCAGCGATAATGTCCCTCTTGGACCTGGTGTTGTTCACTCCGCGGGTGTCAGCGGGAGTAAGGTACCCAGAGGGCTGGGTGGCCACATGGCCGCCTCCTCCTAAGGGATCCATTGATTTGGGTGTGGGAGTGACTGTGTACGCTGCTCCTAAACAGAGCCTTTGCTGGGAGGCTGATTTGCAGTTTCCCGTTTTTGTCTCGCCGAGCTGCACCCTTGATGTGGAATGACACTTTCAGTGAGACAGCACCGTGTCCGCAATGGCTAGTATCTTACACATATAGTAGTCCTAGACTCACACTGAAGACTGTCTATCCCATCTGTCTACTGTTCTGGACCCACGTGAGTGAAGTTGGAGAAAGTACCAACACAGAACTCTCTTACTCTCTCATACACATAAACATACTTGGCCCTAGTATTCTTTCACACACTCTTCCACAGATGGGTTGAATCTATTTACAACCTCACAACTAGTTAACTTGTAAGCGAATATGAATCACAGTCTCGTTAGGTCCTTCGGTAGGGAAGGAACGCCTTTAGTATCAGTATCAGTATCTACTGACACACTTAGGCAGCCTCGCATCTACTGATACACTTAGGCAGCCTCGCTGAGAGTCACAACGTCGTCGTGGGCGTCGGTCACCTACTGGTTAGAACTACATATATAGGGGAAAGCAGAGAGGGTACGTATATACTATACTATACTATACTATATAGTGTCAGTACCTTCTGGGCACCGGACCTGGGTCCGAGGGGCAGGAACTCCCTTCCGTACACAGCGGGGGAGTTGAGGACACCGGCCATACCGTCGTAGAAGGCAAAGGAGGCGCAGAAGATACCTAGGGGTGAGAGAGAGAGAGAGAGAGAGAGTAGAAGACAAAGGAGGCACAGAAGATGCCTAGACATGAGGGGGAGGGGGGGGGGGTATGGGAGAAACGATATAAAGATAGAGAGGGTGAGACGTACCGATGAGTCCGGCAAGGGTCTCGAGTCCGTGCACAGAAGCGTCCTGGGGTGAGTATATACACACACAATAAGAAGAGGGAGACAGGGCGGGAAGGGGGGGGGGGGTATATACTAACTGTACGTACAGCGTCGTTGGCGAGCATGCCGTGGATGATGGAGAGCAGGAAGAAGAGGGTGGTCAGGGAGATGAACACGGTCTTGGACACAAAGTGCATGCCGGGGGCGAAGGTGGCTGGGGGGTAAGACAGGGCTATCTACAGAGAGGTGATATATATATATATATGTGTGTGTGTGTGTGTGCTACTCACCCATGGTCATGAAGAGGGAGAACAGCCCCCAGATGAAGAGGTAAGACAAGGTAATAATAAGGTATAGAAGTGGTATATAGAGATATAGGTATGTAAGGCTACTATACCCACCCATGGTCATGAAGAGGGAGAAGAGACCCCAGATGAAGAGGTAGCAGGCGAAGGGGCCGTCGGAGGAGCCGTCCATGAACTCGTTGACATAGACGAGGGAGATCCAGAAGGCGCCGTACAGGGTGAAGGCAACGCAGCCGAACTGGCTGCCGGCAAAGAACTCAAGCACTCCAGCGATCATCTGGGAGTGAGAGGAGAGCGATACATGCATGGCAACTGTAGATGTTACTATGTACTATGGATGCACACCTGGGCCATGCCACCGACAATGAGGCCGGTGCCAAAGATGATGTCATCGGCAGAGATGAAGTGGGCGTTCTTCAGGTTCAGAAGAGCACTTGGGTGAGAAGTGTGTCAAATCTCAAACACAAACTGAAGAGAAAGTCTCGGCGAAGAATTGACTCAAAGAGTAATCATAAACAACGACACTCACGTGGTGATTGCGAATCCGAACAGACCGATAGGGGCGGGGTTGACCTGGGGTAAGGGTACTGAGATTGTGAATCTTGATTTCTGCAAAAGATTTCGAGTTACCCTGCACGGCAAGTGTGACAAACAAACCAAGAATTGCAAGGTAACAGCCAAACACAAACAGAAGATGCAAAATATAAGTGTGTCCATGCTATATAACAGGGAAGACCACTCAAGAACAGGCGTATCTAAAAATACTCTCCAGGATTGGGCATTCTGTAGAGGATAACACACTAAAATGATCAGAACGATGTACATAACTCGTCTACGTATGATTTAGCGACTCCTAATAGCTGTACCTTAGACTTTCCCATCTTTGAGTTGTTGAATGAAGGCCTCGCATGGAATTTCAGTGAGACGTAGTTTTTGTTCATCTGTTTGGAACAATAAGGGTTCTTCAATAATTAATCTAGCGTCTCATATTCCTCGCGACTCTCTCTCGGTCGCCTGGAGTCTCAAGACGAGCTAGCGGTTGAGGTCATAGGAATTTCACGGCTTGAAAGAGCCTTATTTGTCCGTAATAAGGCATACGTTATCGCCCAGTGAAGTGGTGATATATATTTGGACATTCATTGACAGACGGGAATGGACACAACCTGAGACTCATGTAACATAACACCGTTAGACCATACCAAGTCCACTATCAAGCACACATCTATTATCAGACTCTGTACTGGTAAACATAGAAAGAACACTAGAAATACACTGTGGTAGGAATACGAACAGGACACCAGCAACACCAATGGTGGTGGGTTTGGAACAATAATAGCCGCGCAAGCAAGGTTAATAGCTGCAAAGAGGGTGCCTTCACTCTCACTAGAAGGAGGGGGGTGGATCTAAATAGATCTAACACCATATGTGTAGTGCTATACTACATAACACAGCACCCTGCATCACCGACCCGGGTGAATGTCCAGAGGGGACTGGGGGTGGAGACAGCCGGCACAATGCGTCTGGGGTCAGAAGAAGAATCAATGGTTACCACATGAATATGTATATATGCATATTACTCTATATATACATGGGCACAATGCGTGAGGGGTAAGGAGAATTGATAGTGACACACATGTAGATAGACATCGATATACAGAAGATCAATACTCAGTGAACACTTTTATAAGGTACCTGTAGTCCCAGAGGTCTATGTCCCAGGGGAGTGGGCTCTGCAGACACAGGGTGTGGGCATTGTTGGTAGGGCCAGCAGCACTGAGTGTCAGATAGTATGGATATTTACTTATCTATACTACCACTATGGTACTATTTACCTAAATAGTGTCACCAGACAGTGGTATGCTGGCATCGATGCCCCGTCTGCCCCCTTCCTGCCCGGCATCAGGTGGCCCCTCTCCACCCTGTGGCCAGACACCATCTCATGAGACCTGGTGTCAATATGTATATAAATATATAGATAGATAGATAGAGACAGACAGAGATATACATAGAGATGGAGATACATAGAGACACATCCACCCTGTGACCAGACACCATCTCGTGGGACCTGGTATGAATAGAGACATATATATATATATATATGTATATATGTAATACATAATAACATGTATGTAATCAGATGGCCCCTCTCCACCCTGTGGCCAGACACCATCTCGTGGGACCTGGTATTGGTTTACAGACAGTATAATACTTAAAATATATATAGCCATATATATAGTCATATATGTAGTCATATACAAATGGACATAGTAATACACTAAAACATCTGTATATATACCACACACCTGACCACATGTGTGAGGGCATTGGCCTTTAGGAAGTGCCTGGTGACATCTGTCCCGAAGGACCGGCAGAAGGGGCGCATGCTAGTATGAGGCAGAGGAGTAGTATAAATGAACATAGTTTGTCCACACTATATATATGTGTGTGTGTGTATGAAGAGAGAGGACCGGCAGAAGGGGTGCATACTTGAGTCGACGTGTAAATAGTGTGTAGTATATATATACATATTCTATATGTAATCTATATATGTGGGTGTACCTCTGTATGTACCCTGTGCCGGGATGGGGGTCTGTCCACAGGATGCTGCCTGGGGATCAGGTATGTATAAATAGTTTCCATACTTATATCTACAAGAATTATGAATACAATATATTGGTAATCACCTAGGGTTCCATAGCTAGGCTCCTGGTCCCTCTGCAGACTGCATATGTCACCCATGGTCACAGACTCCCTAGGGGTTAGACACTTTATAATAGAGAGGTATATAGGGTATATATACACTACACATACATGTATTGCATATGTATACGCTAATGCAGCTACCACTGTATCACAAAGGGGGTACTATACATGTTAACCCATGTCACTGTACAATATACACATATGAATACCTACTGGGTATCCCCCCATGCACCACTAGTATGACAGGGGTGAGGGATGCAAGGGGGTATACTATAAGTATATTTAGATATTATTACAATATATATATATATATATATAAGTCATATACCTACTCGGAATGCCCCCATGCACTACCAGTATCACCGGTGTCAGGGGTGAAGGGGGGTGGTCGGGGTGGGAGTGGGAGCCATGCTTATGATCCTTATGGTGCTTGTGCTTGTGATGCTTGTGCTTGTGCTTGTGGGGACTAGTCTGGGTGCTGCTGTCACTCGCACTGCCCACCACCACACTCTCTACTACCTCACAACCATCCCCCTCACACTCTCCAGTGTTAGTAGTGTCTACAGTGTCAGTGGACATGGCACTGGCAAGGGAGTCAAAGGGGTTGGAAGGAGCATCCTCTTCTCTCTCTCCTTCCCTGTCTCCCTCTTGCCCAGTGGATGATGCAACTTGGGCGGCTTGGTGGCCTGAATTCAGAGTATGATAGTACATTTATATATACATATATATCAGAATATGAAAGTACATATATATATACATATATAGTAACGAACCGTAACTATGGTGCACTATATGTATACCTGTGTACACCCCCTGCTGGGCCTGCCTGATACTCCGAAGGGCAAGGGCAGGGGTGGACTGTCTAGGGGTAAGGACACAGCATACGTAAAAAATACAAAGAATGTGATACAAGTACATAAATGTATGTACGTGTTGGAACAAATATATATGTCGGGGAGCAAATGCAGTGGACTGCCTTGCGGTAAGTATAGAGTATAGTACACATGGGTGAATACATGTATGTGTAAGTAGGTGTGTACTAGCATACCTGCACACAGTGGCCAGGGGCAGTGACCTGAAGAAGCCCATGAAGGACTCATAGATGGAGGCATCATACTGGGGTGAGGATATACTCTATGCTATACATATATATATATATACCGATGGCTGCTGGAATGTAGGCGGAGCAGTGGAGAGGGGCGGGGGGGACAGGTTTAGATCACTACCACGGATATATGAATATGTGAACATTGTACCTTGACTGAGACCTCACTGAAGAAACCGTACTCTGTGCTGGTCCATACAGACTCATGGTTGCCTGGGGTTAGATATGTATTTAGGTATGTGTAAGGGGGGGGGGGGGAGAGAAGGGGGCTGTCTGTGGTTGAGATTGCTAGAGGGGGAGAGCG
>BDIP01000267.1:0-17549 GCA_003568945.1 Kipferlia bialata
CCCCCCCCCAATCCCATGTGTAAACATACCTGCCCTCTGTCTTCATGTACTCTCACTTAACCCAGGGCATCCTGTATTTCTCCATCCCTCCATCACCCCGCTCCCTCTACATATACACTTACCTCACCCCAGGGCATGGACAACCCCCACTCCAGTGACGATGATGCCCTAGCAGCTGCACTTGACATGGACATGGCTGATATGGATATGGGAGGGGGGGAGAGAGAGAAGAAGGAGAAGGAGAAGGCCAAGGAGACTAAGCCTGCCCCCAAGCCCTCCAGGCCCAAGGGTGTGGTGGGTGCCCTGGATATCCTGGAGGACTCAATGTCATTCTCAGGTTGGTTATGCTCTCTCTCTCTCTCTTTATATATATATGTATATATATTTATTATAGTATATATACATAAGTGTGCATTGGACATACTCGAGGACTCAATGTCATTCTCAGGTATATACACCATATATTATATATTGTATTGTGTGTATATATATATACTTATACTAGAGGATTCAATGTCATTCTTAGGTGGGTGCTATATATGACAATATATATGTATATATACACTCTCTCTATCTATATTCACTCTATCTGACCCCATAGATAACTTCCTGTCTGCTGATATAGCTATCTCTCTCTCTTTCTCTCTCTCTCTCTCTCTCTCTTAATACATTACATATAGTTTTTTTGTATACCAGCAGATGTATACTCTATCTGACCCCAGATGACATTCTGTCTGCAGATGACGACGGCCCAATATCCACACCTGCCAAGCCAGTGACTAGTGCAGGTATGTGTATGATATATACATGTGTGTGTATTGCATACCCTAATATGTTTATATACATATCTAGGTATCTGATATACTATTACTTGTCTCACCGCCAGCCAGAGTGCCGGTTGAGAGGGAGAGACTCTCTGCCCCCACCACTGTCATTGAGCATCCCACTAGGGAGAGAGAGAGAGAGAGAGAACATACCACCTCTGCTGCCCCCAGTCCCTCTGCCTCCACTGCATCTAGAGTGGGAACACTAGGGGGTAGGGGTGTAGGTGAGGTGACTGACCCATTTTCTGCACCCTCTCTCCCCTCCTCTGTCGCCAGACCCTCTAGGCTCATGGGCATGGAGAGAGAGAGAGAGAGGGAGAGGGAGAGGGAGAGAGAGAGAGTGGGGTCCCCCAGAGTAACAAGTGCCAGGGGGGAGAGCAGCCCCAAGCCTAGCTTCGCTGGGTCGCTATCTAGGGATAGGAGAGAGAGGGAGAGAGGTGGGAAGACACCCAGGCAGACAGAGAGAGCTGTTAGGGAGAACGGACACACTCAGGTATTGTGTGTATTCTCTCTCTCTATATTAATGTGTATTAATCTGTAGTTACTATGTAACTCTTACCCTAGTGCCGTGACATTGGCCTTCTGTCTGTCTGTCTCTCTCTCTCTCTATGTTTAACAATATTATAATAATATTTTGTTATCTCACTCTCACCCCAGTCCTCTGACATTGGCATTCTGACCAGACGCATCAGTTTATACATAGTAATGTTTTGTATACCCATTTCTTTTATTGTATTATTCATGTATATGTATTGTTATATCTATCTCTCTTACCTTAGTCCCCTGACATTGGTATTCTGACCAGACGCATCAGTGAGGCAGAGCACAAGGGGCAGAGGGAGGAGAAGAAGGTTAGTATATATATATTGAGCAGCGTGCCAACACTGCCATCCGCAAGGCAGACGACAGTGAGAGGAGAGCAAAGGTGGGGAGGGTTCTATATAGTCTTCATTGACGTGTATAAGTGTAGATAATTCGTGTAAACGATGCCGAGACCAGTGAGCTATTGCGAGTCTCTTTGTAGTGACACTTTACGATATTACTCACTCTTTAGGACGCCGAGACCAAGCTCCAGAACCTCACCGACAAGTGCAACGGATCTGATGCTAGGTATACCCATCCCTTACATTAATTATTGGTAAAGATCACCCAAACAATTTTATCATAATTCTTTGTTAGATACCAGCAACAGGTCAGATGCTAGGTATGATTCTTCATCCATCCGATATATATTCCATAATTATGATACATACATCTCTGACCATTAGACTGACTGCCCTTGAGCAGCAGAACAGCTATACATGTATATATTTTCATATATTTCATAATTATATTAATATGTCTCTAACTATCAGACTAACTGCCCTTGAGCAGCAGACCAGGGAGTATAGACAGTCTGATACATGCTTGCTATATATATACATGCCTGACTCTGACCCCTACTACATATTCATATGCCTCTCACCTCTAGACTAACTGCCCTTGAGCAGCAGAACAGGGAGTATGAACTAGAGCTGGCCACTCTGAGGGAGAGGGCATCCTTTGTGACAGAGGCAGAGCAGAGGGCATTGCGGTATGTGTATATATGAATATGTATATACACACACACACACACACATATGCATTCATTAGTATATGTCACAGAGGCAGAGGGCACTGCGGTACGGGGGATATGTTTCTATATCTATCTATAAATAGTATGATTGTGTACTTGTATATACAGGTCAGAGGCAGAGCAGAGGGTACATGGTTACCATTATATTAAAGGATTTTACTTGAGTATAGGTTTTGACTTTCTAACCCTTCAGCAATGAGCGTCGGTCTGTGGATGCCGAGAGGAGGGCCGGGGAGGCAGAGACCAGACTCAGCCAGGTCACAGAGAGGTAAGGGGCATTGTATGTACATGTATTTGTATACATATACCTTCATGATCATTATATTAGTATATGTCCCACTTGCCTATTTCTAGACCCATAATTTTTCACTCCTAGGTGCACTGCCTTTGAGCAGCGTGCCCTGGCAGCTGAGCAGGCGCAGAAGGAGCTGGAGTCCAGGTTCACTCTGCTGAAGGTACAGTTCATCTACAGTCTAGCCTGTGTTTGTTACACTGGCTATGTGTCTAGTATCTATTTGTTATAGTATGGAGCTGGAGTCCAGGTTCTCTCTGCTGAAGGTACTTTACGTACCTATCGTTTTTGTGTGACATACTATCTGTGGCTCTCTTAACTGCAGAGACTGCAATGACTGTAACCTAGTGTACCACTGTTGAGTATGTCATAATTGTGTGTCATAATTGTGTTTCATAACAATGATAACCCTACTTGATTCTTTATATATATGTCTATCTTACCATAGGAGCGCAGTGCCAGTGCCGACGAGCGTCTGCGTACCATCAGCACCATGAGGGAGAACATCGAGAGAGACAGGATCAGGTGAATAACCGTCTCCTCTCTTTTACGTGTACATTCATATTCAGACTATATGGTAGTCTATGGGTATATAATTATAGACAGGATCAGGTGAGCACTCTCATATTCTCTTCCCAGTTATATTACTTCTGATGTATACGCTTGTTAGCATTCGTATTCTCCCTTACCCGCCATATTACTCGTGATGTAATCACCCGTTTGTATTCGAGTGAGTCTACCGCCTTGTGTTATTCTATCTCACCCCAGGGTTAGGGAGGACAAGGACCTCCTGACTACTACCCATTTGTTAGTCTAGCACACACACACACACATATATATATATATGTATATACATGTATATACTCCTATATCTCACCCCCAGGGTTAGGGAGGACAAGGACAACCTGGCTGCAGACAAGTGCAGGGTGACGGCAGAGAGCGAGGAGGTGGCTAGGTGGGTAATTATGTATATACATATATATGTATACTTCATACATCTTATATATATATTTAGAGAGAGAGAGAGAGCGAGGAGGTGGCTAGGTATGGTCCAATACACCTTATTGAGCGAGTATGTGTATATATACAAATGTATATATATCTAGAGTGACGGCAGAGTGGGAGGAAGTGGTGAGGAATGGATCCCTACACTATATCTAGTGTACACTAAGTATTATGTGATTATGCCCCCTCTCTTATACCCCAGGCCGTATAGTATTTGGTTATACTGTGTGTAATGAGTCCCCTCTCTTTTACCCCAGGCGGTATCAGTATTAGTATCTGCACTATATCTAATATATACTGATGCTTACCCTCCAGGCGGTACCAGCAGATCCAGGAGAGAGAGAGACGTGCTGCAGAGAGGGAAAGCACTGTGCGGTGTGACATACTGAGGGCAGAGGCCGAGAGAGACGAGGCCAGGACCATACTCCAGAGGGCAGAGGCCAAGGTACGTAGTTCATATATGACATATCTAACAGCGAATTCTGTAAATACCTAGTATGTAATCGTTCTTCTGTCGTAGCTACTTTAGGAGTGTTTGTCACAATACATGTTCCACAGCAATAATTACTTACATTAGGAAGAATCCACTGACCTCCTCCGGAGACGTCTCGAGACCATGCGGACTTCCATTGACGCCCAGAGAGAGGACATCCGTAGGAAGAGCCTACTCCTCGCTGAGACTCAGATTGAGCAGCTGCTGCGCACCCAGGACTCTAGGGGTGTGTCCTCATACGTAGACACCTCCAGAGGGGGAGAGCAGGATGAACTCTCTGGCAGCAGTGAGAGTGAGGGAGAGGAGAGTGCAGAGGAGGCAGAGGCAGAGACAGAGAGGGAGAGAGAGAGAGAGAGACTGAGCATGCGCCGCACCGTGTCTTCCACTCGCTCTGCCCACACCCGTGCCTCAGCCCACTCTCTCTCCCCGGAGGTGCTACCCAGGCCCCAGAGAGATAGGTCTAGTAGGTACCATATATATAACACATATATATAACACATATATATATGGTAACAGTAGGTACAGCACAGTGGGTGCAGTGGGTACTGGCAGGAGGAGTGAGGGGGAGAGGGTGTCAGGGGGAGAGTCTGCCAGTAGGCTGAGTGCCTCTCTCTCCAGGGACAGACAGGGGGAGAGGGCATCCGATCCGTCCAGAGACGCTCTGATTCAGGTAAGAACATGTACTTGGATATGCTTCTGCTTCTGTGCTGTTCGGTTGGGATTCTGTTTCACTCTTTCAATTTTTCGCCCTGACCCTGAATTCATAGTCTCTCTCTATGCATGTCTCTCTTCATCTACCCCTTATCCACCAGGCCATTGCCCTGGCCCAGTCCACTCTGCAGGGTAATGGCACTAGCAGACACAGGGAGAGAGAGAGGCAGAGACCAGAGAGGACAGACTACCTCCGCTCCTACAGGTATACTCTACAGTCAACAGTGTGTCATCACATACCCTCATATATATATGTTGAGATATGCTCTGACGTGTCTCTCTTACCCCTTAGGGAGGCCGCCAACTCGCAGTCGGCCGCTCTTCTCTCCCAGCTCCGTTCGGCCTCTCTCTCCAGTCGCGGCTCTCGCAAGAGAGACAGCAGAGATAGGGAGAGAGAGAGAGAGAAGGCCACAGAGGACAGATTTGGTCTTACTGCCTCCAGGTATATCAGTGCATGTGTACATATGTATATGAGTGTGTATATATATGTGTGTATACTGCTACTGACACCCCAGGACAGGCAGGGCTGTGTCCTTATATTCAGTATCCGAACAAGTACATATCTTATCTGTTGTAATACACTGACCTTTAGGGCAGGCAGGGCCGTCTCCTTCGATGTCCCTGGTGGTCAGGGAAGGGACAGAGAGAGGGAGAGAGAGAGGCCAAGGGAGAGAGTGGTCCTACCCGAGGACACACCCATCAGGTCCACATACATAGTGGTTTATCATATCATATCATATCATATCATATCATAGTGTATAATAGTATATCAAGTCCACATACATAATGGTATATCAGATCATATCAGATCATATCTTATCATAGTGTATATTAATATATCAGGTCCACAGTGAGTGAGTCCACACTCAGTCACGGCAAGGGACAGGATAGAGAGAGGGAGAGAGATGAGACCAACAATGACGTCAGTGCCACCCTCCAGAAGTTCAGCCCTCTGACACCCATGCCTGGCTCCACTGTAGCTACACGGCAGCAGAGAGACGGAGGGAGAGAGAGAGAGAGAGAAAGAGAGGGAGATGGAGATACTGCCACTGCCACTGAGTTTGACCCCACCGACTCCCACTTCCATGAGGTCACCCTGGCCACTATGAGTAGCAACCTCGCACCCAGCACCCCAGGAAGCAGAGGTATGTGCATATATACATATATATTTACCCGTGGCATAGACTGTTTCTTCATATCTCTCTCTGGTGTGTTGTTGACTTGTATTGCACACCCCGCCACCTCACACTCCAGCTGCTAGGCTACACGATTCAGTCACCCCCAGAGGCGGAGGGGGGGGAGAGAGTGAGAGCAGTGGGGGAGCCGGTGATATTCTGAGACGTGCTGGCAGAAGCCCACTGCAGAGAGATAGGGAGAGAGCTGCTGTGGCTGACCCCTCTCCTGTCTTCCCTATCAAGGGGGATAGCAAGGGATATACTCTTGGAGATAGCAAGGGAGAGGGACAGAGAGAGGGAGAGAGAGAGGCCGAGTCCGACAGTGCCGATCTGCCCTCCGACCCATTTGACAAGGACCCCTTTGGGTCTAATTCAGGTACCGTACAGTATATGTGACTCACACTATCATCTCAAATACAATCCAGAGACTGTCACAAATTTTGTTATTCTCCCTCTCTGACTCCCTAGGAATTGCTCGCTTTCATTCTTATTACTGTTGCTAATATGGGAGTACTATTTACTATTTGTTCTCTGACCCCCTAGGTATAGGTGCCGGGACCGGTGTTGACCCTGCAATATTAAGACTATCACAATATAATACAAACCTTCCTATATTGCACTCTAATACCCTAGGCATAGGTGCCGGTACAGGTGTTGACCTTGGCGACTGGCTGGGAGGGGGAGGCGGAGACGCAGCAGAGATGTCGTCTATCGAGGACTCAAACACATTCACATTCTAAGGATTATAAGGAGAGTTAGAATGGAATATGGAGGACTCAAACACCTTCACATTCTAGAAGAGTAAGGAAGGATGTGATATTAAGGAGTAAGAGTTGGTTACTTGTATTTTGTGTTGGTGTGTTGTTGCCAGATGTGTCTGAGAATAGATGTTCAGTGTGTTTGTGTTCTTTCATAATATAATATGTATAATATATTACTATATAAGTGAGGTGTGAAATGATAGAGGTGAGGCCAAATATCAATGAGGAATTACTAAGTAGTAAGTATTCGACCCCAAACAATGACACAATATATATTCTGGGTTAACTGCACATAATAACCGACACAACTGCACAGCCTATACCATTCACACAGTCTTCCGCATGAAGCGTGTGTATAGCACTCAAAGATAGTACAGGAAATATACACACTCACACACGTTCTCATTCCTTGCTTGCCCAGGTGCGAACTCCCATGGTAGTCTGCAACATGTCACACAGAGAGACAATGGCAACACCACTACTACCAAAGTAACCTGGCAATACCGTACCCCAGAGCTATGGTAGTACTATGACTATACTACCAACTCCACCTCATGCAGTACCGTACCCCGTCATATGCGAGTGACCTCTGGCCTCAGGGACAGAGACAGAGAGAGGGTCGACAACCTCAGAGGCATCAGGCTGGTGTGAGACTCGGAAGTATATACCACAGCATATTGATAAACATCCATCGAGAATAGATTAGAAGTATCCGCCCAGTCCCTCCTGAATTACCCCAGTCTAATACATATGAAGACGCATACATACCTCTGTGTTCTGTGTCCCTGATACCACACCATCCAGAGATGCCAAAGGGACAGGAACAGCATCTAGGGCGGCTGGGGTTAGACATATAGAGACATAGAGAGTGTGTGTGTGTGTGTGTCTATATAAGAGAGAGAGAGAAGGGGACAGGGGCGGCATCTAGGGCGGCTGGGGTTAGAAAGACATCACTTGCTTATCTACGAGTACATATATATATATATATATATATATAGAGAGAGAGAGAGAGAGAGAGACAGATAGAGAGACAGAGAGGTGCAGGGGCAGGATCAAGGGCAGCTGGGGTTATATGATATTACACAAAAACACAAATACAACGAGAGAGAGACATATTGTCCATATGGTGATATCTGATGTGGTCCCGTGGGTATACACAGAGAACAAGAGAGAAAGAGAGTGACAGTGAGAGAAAGACATATACCTGATGTGGTCCAGTGCAGTGGAATCGTCAGTCGTTCACTCCAGGGGTGGTGAACGTCTGAAAGGGTGAGAACAAGGCAATCAAAGATATCCTTCACTGATTGATACCATTAGTACCTGTGTAGACCTCTAGATATGTGTTTCTGACCAGGATCTGTGATACCTCGCCAGTGAATGCACTGAGGATTAGAATAGATATAAGTAATTGAGAGGAAACGCACACAGCCTAAGTCAATATGTGTACAATGGGCACTTATGTACATACCTATTCACTTGTCTATAGTCTTCTGCCGGCAGGGTCAGAAACTCCTTCTCCCAGGCATACTCGCCTAACTGGTGTTAGGCAATACTTTCAGCACGAAGGTACTATATATTCCACGAAATATAAATAGAATGGCATGAAGAACCAAGCATTGTACTAACCACAAAGGACTAACCTTCCCCCACCCCTTGTAGGGATGGCCTGCCTTGCGGTGCTGGGGACTGGAGGGTGAGTGATAGTAAACACACATAATATTGTACATGTACACACACTCGGTGCTGGGGCTGAAGAGAGTGAGAGTATAAGGGATGATACACTAGTTCCTACACCATATACACACTCTACCTGTTGGGCTGAATGTCCACCATGACAGGCTGAATTGTTCTGCCACCGTGACTTGGAACTGGGTGGGGGAGAGAGTACGTGCCCTGGGGGTGAGACAGTAACGTAAACAACTTGACCATAATTCAATATCTTAAACAATATTTGAATATAGATAGACGAGATAATGACTTGAAACTCGGTGGGAAATAGTACGTGCCCTGAGGATTGGGATTGAGATTAGGGATGCAATGAGGAGTAGAATAGTAATTGAATTACTATTGGATCACTGGACTCAAACTATACAACTACTGAATTCAGGGACAGAACAAAGGCATGAAAACTACTGTACACACAAGAAAGAATATGCCCCTCATATATAGGTCCATATATATATTGGAAGATAGAATTTACTATACCTTGATAGCGTGTATGGTGCCTGACGTACTCTCCATGGCCCCACTCTTGAACATCCTGCCCACATGGTACTTGAGGGCCCACTTGACCGGGATGAGGAGACAAGCACATGGATATACCCGCTTGACCGGTCTCCCAGAGAAGAGAAGCAACGGAAATATAAATATATATGATTGGTAGGGAGAGAGAGGGGGAGAGAGGGAGAGTTGGACTGGCTTTGACTACTACATAGTCATACCTGCTTGACGGGCCTGCCACTCAGGTTCTCTATCATGAGAGACAGGGTGGTACCGCGGCTGGGGTGAGTGAGAGATAGGGACTACACAGACGCGAGGAAGGGGGGGGGGCTAAGATAGGAGAACCTAAGCTTCGCCACAGACACTTACCCCGGATGTGAAGAATACGATGTTAGGGACTAATAATAGAGAGATAGATTACCTGGGCGAGGTCACCAGGCATGGCACACTGCCTGTGAGGTTGACTAGGCCATCGTTGTTACAACAGGGGGTGCTCTCGACCTACAGGTGAGGCATCAAGACGGAAACGGTGATTCAGACTCTAAACTATAAATATTTCACACACATATATATATGTATAGATATGATAGTGTGTATATACGCACTATACATACAATACATATGAAGTATCCATACATGTGCTGTCATTGGCATTGGGGTGTCTGGGTCAGAGGCATCAGAGGGTATAGGGGTGTATCTACCACCGGGGGGAGGGATCACGTAGAACAGGGCACCCAGTCTCTCTCTGGTGCCTTAGGGTTAGTGTAAATATATGTATGTATAGGTATCACGTAGAAATGATAACAGAGCTCCCCAGTCTCTCAATGGTGCCTGCAGGTTAGCATACAACTCAAATATTGGTCAAGTAGTGCCAGAAATGAACTATATACAATAATATATATTGTTCCCTACCATCTGCTAGCTCTATGTCCATCTTGACAAGTACCAACCAATACTAACCGACACTTCAATAGTAATATCCACATTTCTTATACTGTATGACTCGTACCATCTGCCAGCTCAATGTCCATCTTGACATAGTATCTGATGGAGTTGGAGGCCCTGCTGGTCACCACATTCCTGGAGTTAAAGTATAAAAAATTACATATAAATACAAATTCCTTCCATTGACCAGGTCGTTAAAGTTAGAAAGCATAGAAATACTAATGTAGAGATACACATACCCTCACATATATACTATAGATACCTTCCATTGGGCAGCAGGGGGTCGTTGAGCCAGTAGGACCAAGGGAGGGTGGAGGGGAGGGAGTCCTAGGGTGAAGGGATACTATATGATACATACATATCCTGAGAGAGAGAGAGAGAGAGAGAGAGAGATGACAGAACGAGCAAGGCAGGGTGGAGGGGTGTGAGTCCTTTTGTGAGAGAGAGGAGAGATACGTCATACAGTATAGATATAGATATACACATGTACATCATACCTCGAATGCGTATGTGTATGGTACTCCAGCCTGCAGTTGCTGCTCTGCTGCCACCTGGCCTGGAGGGTGAGACAGAGGATACATACCATACATATAGTTATACATATACTAGACTATTCAGCTGCTACCTGGCCTAAAGGTAAGACATAGGATAAATGATGCCAACCATAACACCCCATGTATAGACCCAAAACCTAACTCATGAACACTATGGCCCTGTGCCTCATTGATCCATCCTCAGAGGATACATACCACACACATATATATATATATATACATATATATACGCATACATTATATATATATCTCTTACCTAGTTCATGCTTGAACACTATGGCCCTGTGCCTCATTGACCCATCATCAGAGGATACAATACACATATATATACATATATATACGCATACACTATATATATATATACCTTACCTAGTTCATGTTTAAACACTATGGCCCTGTGCCTCATGGATCCATCCTCAGAGGATACATACCATATGTATATATATATATCTATATATATTCATATATATCCACGCATATTAGGTAAGTGGACTCACCTAACTCATGTTTGAACACTATGGCCCTGTGCCTCATTGATCCATCCTCAGAGGAGTGGGTATTCTCACAGCCATGCACATACAGAGATACTGATGTGAGAACGCTTGGAGAGGGAGGGAAAGAAAGATGGAGAGAGAAAGGCGTGGGGGGGGGGGGTTGATACAATTACATGGGGGAAGAGGGAGAGAGAGATGTATGTGTTCTCACATCCTGATTCACAGAGAGGGAGATGCTGTGGATAGGTAGACTAAAAGTGGGGGAGAGAGAGAGAGAGATGATGGTGTGCTCACAGCGAAGAACAGATAGAGAAATACTGGAGGTAGAGGGAGATGCCTGAGAGAGGAAGAGATGACAGAAGATGTGGGTCCGTTCATGAACAAACACCAATTGCAAGACGAAAGGGCAACACAGGCAAAGAGACAGGAGAGAGATGGGGTAATGGGGGGAGGGGAGGGGGGGGGGGGGGGGAGAGGGGGGGGAGGAGGGGGGGGGGGGGGGGGGGGGGGGGGGGGGGGGGGGGGGGCTGAGACAAGGAGGGCCTCAACAGCTGAGGGAATGTCCCATAGTGAGTATAGAACGTGATATGCTGTATAGTATCCTACAATGCTGTATGATATGTAATGGCATATATATATAAATATATATAAGTATACATCCTCACCTGCAGTATAACGTACTGTGCTGCAGAGAGCAGGGGCCGACCCTCAAACACATGAATCAATAATCTCTAATATACATCAATATTGAGAAGTGATTAACAACATTGAACCCATACCTGCAGTATGACGTACTGTGCTGCAGACAGCAGTGGCCTACCCATCCTCTGCCAACAGGCAGCGGCCATCCTAAGGTGAGAGTGTTATGACAGTAACATATGTTGATATTTCATACATTTCTACGATACCATTCAAGTAGCCCAATGCACATACTAATAACAGAAATATGTATTCACTCATATCTTGCCATTCTATCCCCAATATCCATATTCCCTCACTGGTATGCACCTATACACTACTCTCTCTCTCTCCATATATATATATATACATATACTAGTGTATATCATACCTTGCCATTCTGTCTCCCATCTCCTTGTCCCCTCTCTGGTATGCACCTACTCTCTCTGTATATATACATCCACATACTAGGGTATATCATACCTTGCCATTCTGTCTCCCATCTCCCTATCTCCTCTCTGGTATGCACCTGCTGCCACAAGGGCCATGGAGGAGGGGTGGCTACAGTAAGTAATAGAGAGTGCAGCAATATATATATGAGAGAATAATATCCAACGTAGGTAATCAGAGAGATTCAAACACTACTACTAGAGGTACTACGTACATACTTGTTGAGTCTGCCACCTCCCGTAACACTATAAAAGGAGATATACCAAATTCCATACATATTGCATATAAGCATATATTTGTTTAACATGTATATAATGTATATTGTAACACGTATACTCACTTGTTGAGTGACATTGAGTCTGCTACCTCCTGGAACAATATATATATGTATAAATATAGAACACTAAATCTTATGCATTACAAAATAAATATTTCTTATATACTACTATATAGGGGCCAGTGCAGTATCACAAATAACACACTTGTTCAAGGACATTGAGTCTGCCACCTCCTGGAACACAAGAACAAACCCTTTATACACACGACGCTAAATGATAATATATAGAAATATATACATAAATGCACTTCTGAATACTATATACGGTATAGTGGTACATATATATACACTCACTTGTTCAGGGACATTGAGTCTGCCACCTCCTGGAACTGGCCCAGGGACACAGACGTCACAAGCTGGCTGGGATCAGATATGTATATGGTATATATATATATATATAGTATATATAGTATATATCAATATATATGAGACTGATATACTGGGTATTAGAAGGCAAGTGGCCAAGGGACACAGACGTCACAAGCTGGCTGGGGTTAGGAAACATACAATACATATACATACTATAATACACTGGTCTCTCTCCGTATCTCTATCTATACATACATACATATGTATATATAACATACCGTGTCTCCTCTGGCACTGTCAGTGTGTCCAGACCCAGTCGGCGCATGAGGCCAAGGACCTCCTGGTGGTTAGTATGAGATGGAATTGAAACACTACCTAAAGCATGTGCAGAGAAGACACTGATAGGGCATACTTGCAGAAGCAGTATCCGATGGGATACTCACGAAACTGATATACTAGTAGCACCTGGCTCTCAAAGTTTGATATCTCTCGATATATATATATATATTAGAAGGGGTATTCTATATATGAATATGTATTGGTACCTGACTCTCAAAGTTTGCACTCTTTGCCAGCACTCTGGTGGTGCACTCAATCCAGAAATCATGGTCAACGCCCCTTAGAGTGAAACAAGGGTGTAGATATATATATACTGGGGGAGAGAGAGAGAGATGAGGAGTCATGGTCAACGTCCCTAGAGTGAGAGAGAACACATGTATATATAGAGAAAGAGCAGACATACTTTGTGGTATAATATACATATATATATATGATACCTAGCCACCGAGCATGCCTCTGTGTCCATGCCTATCCTGAGCAGAAGGGAGCAGTACAGCCTGGTGTCAGTAACACCTATCAATACCATCAATATAGTAGAGGCAAATTATACAATATAACAATAAATATAGTATCCTAAGGAGAAGGGAGCAGTACAGCCTGGGGTGAGACACATATTTCTCTCTCTCTTCCGTGTTGAAATATAGTATGTGAGCACACTACTTGTAGGGAGCAATTGGGGTTGGTATAGAATCAATTCACTAATATTCACTAGTACCTGAGGTCTCTGGAACACTAACAATTATACTACACTATTATGAACTACAATTCATTGTACCTCAGGTCCCCACTGAGTGCGGCCAGTCTCAGGGTAGAAACACCTTAAACTATATATATATATATATATATCTCTGCCATATAACAATGAGTAATAATGAATACCTTAAGTCCCCACTGAGTGCAGCCAGTCTCAGTGCCGCACGGATACGGGCACGGAGGCCTGGATGTAAGATACCTAAATACATTGTATATATACGACATACACTGATATGTAGCAATATCACGAGTACAGAGACCTGTATATAATAGAATGGTATCACAGAGGACATCAGTGTCCTTCATATATCAGATGCTAAGACTATATATACATACCTGACGGTCCCTTGCCACTGACACTGGAGATGGGAATGCCAAACAGGGCCCACTTATTCGTATATACATATATATATATGTGGGTGTGTATATATATGTATATATATATCCTCTCATACCATACTATACATTGATACCTGACGGTCCCTTGCCACTGACGCTGGAGATGGGTATGCCAAACAGGGCCCACTCGACATCGGTCACGGGGACATGCCTTGGATTAGATGATGCATAACCATACATATATATACATTCTTATGTATGTATACTTCAAAAAATACATGTCCACTCGACATCCGTCAGGGACATAGCTGAGGTTATATATATCAATTAATAGAGTGAACATACATGTAGACACCAATATATATTGAGAGATAGACAGAGTATATGGTCACTCGACATCGGTCACAGGGACATTCCTAAAGTTATATATGTGTGAATGTATAGTAAACAACATAAATGGTTTCATACAGGGACATGTATGAGTGAATATAAAGATAGACGGGGCACAAACTTGGTATGGTATTATCTATGAAGAAGGAATATACATAGTACATTCAATATTATATACTGTAGATACTATAACAGCATACCTAGCCCCTATGTTGTCTGTCCTGGCCAGGTACCAGTTGATCTCAGACAGCACAGCCTCCACAATGTGGGTGGTCCTGGGATTAGGCTTTAAAGTACAATATATATAAATCTATAGGGAATATTAGTTGATATATACGTAAAGATGTGGTAACTAAATCTCTGACCACACAGCCTCCACAATGTGGGTGGTACTGACATAAGGGCATTAAAGTACAATATATATATATATCAACAGGGATATTAGTTGATATATCGTAAAGATGTGGTAACTCAATCTCTGACAGCACGACCTCCACAATCTGAGTGGTCCTATTGTTAAGGTAGAAATGATATTCCGGTATGCTTAGAAGATACCTACTCGGTACATTAGAGATATAGTATTAATATATGCATACATATATACCTGAGGAAATACTCCCCCGATGTCAATACCCTCTGTGCCTTCTGGGGCTGGTCAGTCAGGGAGTACAGGAGGTCAGCGACGCCTAATAGTGAGTCTAAGAACAATGAGGTGATTGTGATTAACACACCCACAATTATACAAAATTGATATATATGTATGAATATATGCTGGTCAGTCAGGGAGTACAGGAGGTCAGCAACTCCTGGAGTAAGGTAGGAACAATAAACTCATATATATATATATATATATATAGTATACATACCTGTATTGGGGTCCATACCCCATGACAGCACGGCCTCCAGCTGCTCAGTGTATGTCCTGCCAGCTAGGGACCTGACCACACCCATACACGCATCCCTAGGGTAAGTATCCACGTATAATAATACATAATATAAATTATACGGTAAATAAATATGTGTCCTGCCAGCCAGGGACCTAACGACACCCATGCAGGCATCCCTAAGATTAGAAAGAAATATAGAACACACATATGCAATATATGTATACCTTGCATACACCGTGTCACCCTGCTCCATCCTGAGCTCTGGGTTGGCCCTCTCTCTCTCAGTAGCCGCGGCACGGGCCTTCTCTCTCTCCTTAAGGTTAGTCATACTATCTGTAAGATATTCAAAAATATATAGTAAAAACATACCAGCATACCTATCCTAGGTGTGTCACAAGGTATGCAACTAGGGATATAGTATATCTATACTAATATACTAATACAAATACCATATATGATACATATATACATACCAGCATGTCTATCCGGGGTGTGTCACTGAGGCATGTGTCTAGGGATATAGTATGTACCATAGCCATATACCAACTATATATATATACATATACAAAATATATCCGTACCAGCATGTCTATCCGGGGTGTGTCACTGAGGCATCCATCTAGGGATATGGCCTTCAGGGGCATCAGGGGGTCGGGCTGGGAGGGGCTGAAGAGAGCGGCCTGATGTGAGTATCTTAATATCTACAATACACTTACACATATAAATATAGACATATGTATATATATATAGGACATACCTGCACTACAGGGGCTGCCAGGGCCCTCAGGTTTAGTATCCTGATGGAGAGATCTCTGCCAGCTGTCACCAGGGTGAAGGGACGGCGGGGGTGGATAGCAAGGCCATACGTATCCCTAGACATAAGTAGAGCAAATAGGGAGAAACCGGGAGAAGGAAGTGAAGAAAGAGGGAGAGCTAAATCAAATGTAGGTATATAACAGAATTCACCACTTTCATAGAAAGTGCAAACATCTCATAAACACCTATCAAATACATACCTTGAGTGATGGAAGTCTGCCCCTATCTGCTTGCCAGAGTACCAGTCATGCACACGCACACTACAGTCCCATCCACCTAAAAGGTAAGTCGCGAAAGCCGTATATATACTAATATAGAATGACAGAGAATATCAGTCCAGAAAGAGTACACTGCAGTCCCAGCCACCTAGTGGGAGATGGATATACACACTAATGCATGTATGAATTCACTGATATATAAATATATATATATATATATGGGTATAGTGAACATAAATAGTGAAATAGTGCACTATATATATTCTAGAGTATACATACCGGACACGCATATCCTGGGGCACACTGGGTGGAAGAGGATGTACAATAACTTGCATAAACAACCTATTTACTCTCTCTTCTCTGTAATACATATTTAGCGTTGAATAATACGTATAATACCTGAGACGCATATCCTTGGGCACACTGGGTGGAAGAGGATGGGCCTGACCTTGTCACGGTGGCCCTGTGGATTAAGGGTGTAGAGGGAGAGAGAGAGAGAGATATTACTATTACATATAGCTCACTGAGCTGATATTAAGGGTATGTAGATATGTAGAGGGAGAGAGCGAGAGAGAGAGAGAGAGAGTATGTTTCTATACCTTGAGCTCACTGATGAGCTGGTATCTCTTGCTGGCCAGTGATACATAGTACACCCTGACAGTGTGGTCATCGGAGGTGGTGGCAAGGACCTAAGGGTAAGGATATATACATTTAGAGAAAGAGAGACAGAGAGAGACAAGTACTAGGAGGTGGTGGCAAGGACCTACTGGGAAGTCATTACATATGGATATACACTATAGAGTTAATATAACTAATACCTCTGGGTATATGGGCCATGTGACACTGAAGGAGGCAGTATAGATAATAACTCACAATCATTGCATATCTGCCATATATACTACTATATACTACTATATACTACTATACATAGTAATATAACTAAT
>BDIP01000268.1:0-17909 GCA_003568945.1 Kipferlia bialata
ATTTTTTATTTATTTTATTCCCCCCCCCCCCCCCCCCCATATATATATATATATATACTAGATGGTCTATCCTCTCTTCATGTCCACATGCGATGTATTGTTTAGCACTCCCCTCAATGTTGATTCTCTCAGTATCTCTCACTTACCTGGCTATATCTCACCCTTTATCCATGAGTATACATCTATCCTCATTGTATATATCATGTATTTCTCTTACTCTCTCTCACTATCTCATGATACTGACTCTAGCCAAGACCCAGTACATCCTATGTGCCTCCTGCCAGCAGTGTGGCATGAGGTGAGGATTGCTATGTATATATTTATATATGTATATATATATGCTATATGTATATATGTATATGTGGGCGAGGATTACTGTTCCAGTATCAACTGACTGATACTGAGTGTTACTATATCAGTGTTTAAGGATGAAACACTATTATTGCCCCCCCCATCCTCCCCTCCCTTCCCCTATCGGACCTCACTTGGTCACCCTCTCATATTCCATTCTTTCACCTCGATTTCTTTCTTTTTCCTTCTGTTTTGCCTTATTTCTTTCACCCTTTTTCTTTCCTTTTCACTACTCTTTTGCCTGACCCAGGGTATTGACCGGTGGTGGCTACCACCTAGGGGCATTCACATTTAGGTATTCATATAACATCTAGTATAAATGTGATATATATAGTATGTATGCTACCACCTAGGGGCATTCACATTTAGGTATACACGCACACGCACATATATATTTATATATTAATATTGTATGTAGTATATATATTGATTGTTAGCTATTGTGTTAGTTATTATATGTATTCCGTGGCTACCACCTATATATCACCTATTTAAAAATTTATTGGTTAACCATATATAATAGTGCATATCTCACTTCAGACAAGCCAAGGGTGTCAAGTCCTTCAACTGCAAGCACGCTGACTCATGCCCAACAGGCAACGGTGAGTGACACTATACTCTAGGCAAATAGAAGTATTTTATAGTATTTCATTGATACAGTACTACTGACTGTCTTATCCAAGGCACCGCCCAGTATAGTATCCGTATTCACTGTATTGAACCTATATGTATAAGTGGATGTATATGCCTCTACCACCAGGCACCCCCCAGTTTGTCCATGTGACACCCCTGCCAGACATGCCCAAGGCGGTGCCCAGAGGTAAGTATAGTACACATATATATATAGTGTATATACATACTAATATATATATATAACAACACACACACATATGTATATGTGTGTATATAGTGTAAATATATATATTGTACTCGAGCTCTCTATGTATGTGTACTGTATGCCCTTCCAGACATGGCCAGGGGGGTGCCCAAAGGTATATATTCACATGTACTTTGTATATCGCACGCACAGATATATATCGACCTGTACTCGTGTTCTATATACCAAGTATCATGTCAGACATGCTCAGTAATACTGAGTCAGTATCAGTAATGTGTCACAGATACTGATACTGCTCAAGGGGGACCCAGAGGTTTATGCATTTAGATATATACATGAAGCAATGTGTTCATATATTCATCTATACACATATATATACATTCACACACCTGCAAAACAAAGCAGGTGCCTCGATATATGGGTAAATAGTAATCTAACGATTTTGAGGAATGTATGCTGAAGTAGAGAGCTAATGATAGGTGCCAAGTGCCTGGCCTCCCTTGGTTATGGACAGAGCATCTGGGGACTGAAGAGACACAACCCCTGGTATGAGAAACCAGCCAACCCAGAGAAGGTAACATAATGAGCTCACATTCCTGTATAGAGACACACATCCATATCAGAAGTTGTCAACACGAGATATATTCATTTATGCGGTTATGTGTTCTTTACACAAGCTGTATTACGTGTGGACCTCTGATGGAGAGACAGCCTGCAGACGTATAGAGCTCCCTACTGACTGGAGACTGGCTGACTCCCCCGATGCTGCTACACGCATCGGGAGCGACCTGTATATCCTACTCATGAGACTGAATCTGATCGAGGAGGTTGCCTGTAAGCGTCGCGACCTGGAGTGTCGCGTGTGGAGGCTATCCCTTGACACCTTCTCCAAGTGTGACTGCCACATACCCAGGGGCCCACCTAGGGTAGACATGGAGATCAAGACAATACGCGGCAGGTGGAGTGCTCTAGCAGACAGCAACCCCTACCATCCCTCTGTCCACCCAGACCAGGGGGGCTATAGGAGGTCTGCAGAGATTGACAAGTGGCACATGGTCTCAATGGCTGGGTCTCTCTACCTGTTCTGCGTGGGTAATGGCAGCTTCACTCCCACCTATGTCTATGAACACATGCCAAATAGTGACACATGGGTACGGAGGGCCAAGATAACACACAAGAAAGGGTTCGATGGCGCTGTGGATATTGCCCCGAGGCACTACGTCATTGCATCGACACACAACAACATCCACTTCCTGGCCGGAACCCGGCACATGATGTACAGTGCCGGCATTGATGGAGGTATTGGAGTGCAGTTCAGTATATCATCATATATAGATGTATTATGTATTAGTATATACATGAACAAATACAGAGTATATGGATGTGTAGTGTACAAACATACATATATATACTGGGAATCTATATTCTAGGGTATGCCCTTATTGCAGGCAAGGGCAAGTGGCAGTCAGAGGACATGCCTGAGGGTGTGGGTGTGGATGGGGGGCACCATGCCGTGCATGGCAGACATATAGTGCTGACAGGGCCCAAGAACACGTTCAGGGCCTATAACACGGTTGATAACACGTACGTTTTCTTTTGGGCTCAGTAATGTCTGTATACTTGTATCAATATGGCAACACTGTATTACCATCGATATACTTCAGCTGGGCCCCCACCTGGTCGATATATCAGTGTGTGTATGCATCTTAGCTTATCTTTTTGATGTCTCAGTGTCTTCTCACCGTAGTTGGATCACCCACTTAGGAGTCTGAGACAATATATGGATGTGCATATTGATTGTTTACGTACATGTGCTATATGCATATGTTTACCCTTCTTAGCCATCTTTACCCCAGTCCCACCTTGGCGATCGCTCAATTGTTTCTATACATCGCAATAATTGAGCGTTTATTGCTATCTTAATCCCACCTTGGATATATATGTATCTATATGTGCTATCTCTACCTCAGTTGTATATATATATATTCATATATACATATATGAATGCAATACTACCTTCACCCCAGTTGGACCACCCACCTGGGTCTAGTGCACCTCAACAGGCCCAGGCTGCTATCCCAGGTACACACACACACACACTTATATATATATATAAGTATATTTATATATATTTATATATATTTATATATATATATTTTTATATATACCTCATCACACCCCAGTGCGGTACAGAGGCAGAGAGGGAGTGCATGTGTGTGGCCAGTGTACCCATCGAGGGCTGGAGAGACGCAGTCATGTACGACCTGAAGGCACTGGAGCTGTGTCCACAGGAGGAATGGGGGGTGTAGTCTCTCTCTCTCTCTCCTTTGAGAGGTCTCAAGGCACTCGAGATGTGTCCACAGGCTGACTGGGGGATGTAGGGTCTCTCTGCCCCGCCAAGTTGAGTGTCAAGACTACACACTAGCATGGCTCTTATATGATACTAGCTGTGTCCACATGCTGACTGGGGTGTGGTGTAGACTACACTGTAGTAGCACTATACCTCTCCCTTGACTATATTGCTAGCCGTGTTACTGAACTCGATTATGACTTGACACTTAATAGGAGGGAGTAAACATCCCATACATCCATACACTTGTAACTAACGAGTTGTAGGCACTTACCTGCTGGTATCGATATGTCACTGCAATAGAAGCGGGAAGTGTCTGTATTCACAATGAGTGGGGAGAGAGGATTACCAATGTCAGAGAATGAGTCGGAAGCAAGATGGCCATCCTAGTTACTGTGCCGGTATACTCTATTTAAGTACTCCCCCCACACAAAGACATTCGGAAGTCCCAGGACTAGTATGCTACTCTTTGCCAGCGCCAATGCTTTCTGAACCCTAGATCTTTGCTATCATCTCCCTGTTCTTTTTGTTTTACTCTGAAAGAATCTATTGCTCCGCTCTGGACCCTTAGTCAATACCGTACGAGACGCTTTACTCTGAAAGGGTCTGTTAGATTTGTGTTGATGTCTGACACTTGTCACTCTATATACCAAACATGCATCAGGTGGCTGTCCCTGGCTCCTTCCTCAACAGGAGGGTGGCCTATATAGGGCCTCTGACAAGGGAGGGAGATGTGCCAGGTGTGTGTATATTGTCATATAGACAGAAGGGTGTATAGAGTCATTTGCATGATAGCATATGTACACTCTCAGCACTTATCTCTCTCTCTCTCGCCCTTTGGGGAATGATATCCAGATTGGGGTTTTAGTTAGCATGTGGAATAGTTTGTATGTTAGTGTATACTAGAATACTATCCTATATATTCTTCTCCACTCTCTCTTCCATCCCCCCCCCCCCCCCCCCCCCCCCCCCCCCCCTCCCTCCTCCCCCCCCCCCCCCCCCCCTCCCTCCCTCTCTGATCTTCCGCACTGATCTTGACTATTAGTGACTCCTTCACATATCTCTCTCTCTCTCTCTCTCTCAGTCTCTCTGGATACTTTGCTGCTCACCCTCAGCACTATGGAGAGTACATATACATCTCTCTCTCTCTATCATTCTTGACTAATTCTGACTCCTTCACATCTCTCTCTCTCAGTCTGTCACTATCTGTCTGCTTTGGTGCTCACCCTTAGCATTGTGTGGAGTGCTAGGGATATCTCTCTCTTCCCCCCCCTCTCTCTCTATATATATATATATATACAAGAATGTTTCTATTAACCCAGCACTATGGATATTCTCTTTGTTTCTCACCCCCAGCACTATGGAGAGTGCATGGGATCCTGCTCCAGTCACAGTGGGTACTGCATTGAGGTATGATTCTACAATTGTATATGTTTGTATATGTGATCATATATGTCTCCATATATATATGTGTGTGTGGATGGGATCATGCTCCAGTCACAGTGGGTACTGCATTGAGGTATGGTTCTATCCTGCGCCTCTCCCACACGTTGTATAATAACTTCCATATGACCTTCACAGTGGGCATGGGCAGTGTTCGAGTTTTACAAGCACATGTCTCTCTATCCCTCTCCACTCTCTTTCTCTCCCCACTCTTTCTCTTTCTTTCTCTCTCTCTTGATTCTATATAATGTCTCACTGAACAAGCCCAAGCAGTGTGTCTGTTCCACATGAACAATTCCACTCTCTCTCTCTCTCTCTCTCTCTCTCTCTGTCTCTCTTGATTGTTAGGTATCTCCTGAGTAGTGTGCCTCTTCCTGCTGTGCAGAGTTCTCCTATTTCACTCTCCCTCTCTCCCTCCCCCCCGTATTTCTCATGTTTAACCTCCCTTTACAGTCAGACCAAGCCAGAGCAGTGTGCCTGTTCCACATGTGCCTTCGACTTCGGTGCAGAGGTATGAGTCTCTCTCCCTCTGTTTGGTGCAGAAGAATTTGAACTCTCTCTTACGCTCAGTCTAGATGTTAAGTTGTGAGTGTTATACACGCATACACATATTGAATTCCTGAATCCTCTTCAAAACTGGTCAATGTGAGTCTATTTCACCCACTCTCTCTCTCAACCTCTTGTGTGGTAGCATTTTATTCACTCACCACTCAGAAGTGCCTGGGTGGCTGTGACTACCCCCACTACTGTGTTGTGCCATACTATCCCTCTCTCTCTCAATCTCTCTTATGTGATTGCTTCTCTAACCGTTAGAAGTGCCTGGGTGGATGTGACTACCCCCACTACTGTGTCCTGACATCCAACACCACATGCTCCTGTGCATCATGTGGGTGGGGGTCAACTATGCAGGTATACTCTGTTCTCTTAGTTTCTCGGGTACACCCATACGAATTCCCCCCCCCCCCCATAAATCAGAATCTATTTCTCAGTGTATGTTTCACCCTCTCTGTCTTCCTCCCTACCACCCTCCAGTTAAGTGTGTCAGTGTCTCTATCCATCTCTGCACCACACACCAATATTAGCCGAGATCTCTCTCTCTCTCTCTCTCTCGCTGTGAGTATTTATATCCCCCACCCCCAGGACAAGTGTGTCGGTCTGTGCCAGTCTGGGTACCACTGCATACAGGAGGTATCTCGAAGTAGATACACAATACTCATTATGTCATACAGGATGTACTATAGAGTGTTCCAAAACAAGTGGTTCTTACTCTCTCTACAAGGAGTATGCGTTCTCAAATTCACTCACTACTTCAGTTACCCCACTGCACCCCTAATCCCATTCATACTATATATTTAATAGCATATACACCTCTCTGAGAGAAGTTTTCTCCCGCATATATACACTCCTAATCCCAGTACGAACACAGTCAGTGCACTTGTGGTAAGAATGAGGTAGGAAGGGGTTTCAACTATCATTGAACATACGTATTTACATATATCTCATATCAGTGTTCATATGACTATGTCTCTACTATGACTGTATTTTGACATGTGTGCATCCTCTCTATTCCTCTCTCTCTCTCTCTATATATATACACATACTGCTAGCAGAGTACCTATGCCTCTGACACGTGTGTGTGTAACTTCTCTCTCTCTCTCTCTCTCTCTCCCATGTAAATACAGTGCATCCATAACCCTAGTGCACCTATGACTATGCCTCTGACATGTGTGTGGGCACGTGCCGCTCAGGCACACAGTGTACACAGACAAAGGTATTGGAAAGCACAGTAAATGAATACATATACATAATATATATATATATATATATTGTGTATGTACATGCAGGTCAGGCACACAGTGCACCCAGACAAAGGTATGTCAAAACTTGGTGCACAAAGTGTACAATCATAGTATGTGTATTGACCCCACGCTGGCCAGTGGATATATGCATGTAATACGCTACACATATTCTACACATACTGTAGTTATAGTGTATTGACTCCAGCCTGGCCAGTGCACATGTGCCCAGTGTGCATATGATGTCGGAAAGGAGAAGGTCAGGGACTATATATTATTATATAGATTGATAGATTGATACTTATATATTGATTGTGATGTAGGCAAGGACAAGGTTAGGATCTACTAATGGTATTGTATGGTTTGTGAAACAGGTGACACAATTTATATAACTCCCCATTGTACTTGAGATATACTCTGACCACCAGTGTGAGGGCAACTGTCCCGGGGAGAGATGCCTTCTTGTGCAGCATGGCTCGGCCAATGTATGCCAGGTATAGCCTCATAGGGAATTCTACATAAAATACAATGGTATGGTATTTACATAAAGTGTATATTTGCAGTAGATATATACTTGAGTTTGAGATGTCTACTGGTTCAACATAGCTCGGCGAATGTCTGTCAGGTATATGATATGTGTATACACACTCTTCTGGGTATCCGGTCTCCCCCATCCCCCCCCCCGCCACAATTGATGATTGATATCCTTCTCCGTTCCTCTCAATATGCCACTCACTCCTAAGTTAGGAGTCCTAACTATCTCTTTATGTATCACGGGTTGTGTAGTTAACTATTCGTCTCTTCCCTTTCTCTCTTCCCTTTCTCTCTGACTAATTCACTTCTCTTTTGACAGTGTTCCATGTATGCACTCACACCTTAGTGCAGCATGGGCGATGCACCCCAGTCAATGGAGATGTACCTCCCAACACCATAGGTGTGTTCCCACAAGTAGTATTGGACATCAAGTAGCACTGGTTCACTAGCAAGGGTCCAATCCTTGCAAGGGTAGTGGCTGAGTAGTTCCAAGACCAACATAGCATCATAGTGGAAAGAGTCACTTCTATAATAGAGCCTTTCCTTCCAATGGTTTTCAGGACCTGCTGCTAGACCACTAGTATTTGTTATCAGCATAGATTCTATTACATGTATGGGCCTAAGGAGCACCCCTCCGGCATGGCTGCCCGGATAGCATCAGCGCCCTCTTCGCCAATGGGGTTGCCCTTCAGATCGACCTGAGGTCAGGTTTTACTTAATGGGTATATATATACAAAAGGTATATAGAAGTAGGCTGTGCCCATCATATCGACTTTGGGGTCAGAATTCACGATATACATACACAGAATATACATATAGTGCATAATTGATTCATATTGGATGGATACCCATCATTGGGACCTGGGGTGAAAGGAAAGAGCACTCTCAGTATACTTCTTCCATAGGTTCATAGTATATATATACGTTCGTATTGAAGTGAGGGCAATGCTGCTAAGGCAGCTGCCAGTACCTGTGCACATTAACTATAAGCACACACATACACACACACACACACATATATATATATATATATATAATGGACGTACGTATTGAAGTGAGGTCAATGCTGGCAGGGCTGCTGCCAGTGCCTGTGCACCCTGGGGTCCAATGTCGTTGTGGGCTAGGTAGAGCTGACGGTTAGGTATGATATATATAGTATATATTATACACTCGTATATACATTTGGTATGAGGTTAATTGCCTTTGAATGCCAGGTATGATACACATACACAGGCATATGTATATGTATGAGTATCTTACATGTGTGAGTTGTGGCATGTGCTGCAGAGTGGAGGCCAGGTCTCTGACACCCTGGTCACCCATGGCATGGTGCTTCAGACTCAGCTGGTGGTTAGTATTACACTATGGATATATAGTTATCGACAACTGTACTATACGTAAATATTGTGCTTGAGACTCAGCTGGAGATAAGTATACAGTGTGCAATGTTCATATGTGTACAGGGTATACACAGTACATATAGAGAGGTCACGAATCCACGTATGTCTTAATCGATTGATAATCGATAATATCCTCTGTCTTGCCTCCACGCACTCCACCACTGTGTTATGATTATATATACATCCAATCTATTTATCTACATACATATTGATGTAGTATATGCGTGTCATATCCCCTTCCCCTCTGTCTACATACATTGTATCAGTGAAGTGTACATACATATATACTATACTCAACGTATACAATACTATATAAGTACATACATATACAGATATACATGCATATATGAACTATCTTACCCCCTTCTCCCCTGTCTCCATAACCTCTACCAGCGTAGGGCACCATTCATACTGGGCACAGGCATGGTAGTGGGCCTAAGGTTCAAAGAGGGGAATTGTGTGTATATACGTGTTAATATTACTATTCATAGAGGGAGTTAGTAGGCCTGAGAGTCAGGTGAAAGGGAGACAATATCGGGGGGGGGGGGGGGGGGGTGGGGGAGGGGGGGGGGGGGGGGGGGGGTGGGGGGGGGGGGGGGGGGGGGGATCTTAGTCCACCACTAGGCCTAGTAGGTATATACTTCCGTAAACACATGGGAGAGAGAGGGAGAGAGAGAGAGAGAGACCGTGCAGAGACAGGAAGAAGTACACACTGATATTTGTGTGTGACACACCCACCTCCACGCCTGAACCACAGCGGGACCGGTACGTGTCATAAGCCTTCTGGAGTGCCTAGAGTCAGGTACGTTGTAGTAGAATAGTGTGTGTGTGGGGGGGGGGGGCGGGGGGGTTGACACTAGGGTAGCAGCACGGTCTGCGATCTACATACCTGTGTATACCCACTGTCAGGCACCCTTGCACTTAGGAAGGCATGCAACGACATGACACACACTCAATGAGAGAGCGTATCTGCCTCAGGGCGCCAGGGCCTCACAGATTAGATGTGTGGAGGAGAAGCTGTGTGGATTGTACTCAGCTAAGGTCTAAAGGCCGTTGCACAAACGTTGTTGGAAGCACCGATTCGGAGTAGACATGTATAGACTGTATAGAGCCTCTCTTGCAGCTGTTGACATCTAGCTGTGTGTGCAAGGCCTAGCTGAGGAAGCATTCCCCTCTTATGTCTGAGATATGTGGCTCCTAGGTGTCGCTCTCTCTCTTGTGTGGCTTCTGCCCCTTGCACTCTCCTCCGATGTACCTGATAACTGCCCAGAGTGTCTACTGGAGGGACGCATATGGTGTGTGCTCCCATTCCCCCAGGTCAGTTATGCCTCACATAACGTGTCGTGTATACACCAGTCACAGCCACTACTAGACCTAGTATATCCCTCTGCTATGTATCTAATCCTCCAGGCTGACATCTGCTTCAGCTCTGTCGAGCAGTGCTATGCAGTAGGGGGTCAGGTCTCTGACTGCTCCATCCCCACCTGCTGCGCTGACTGTCTGGACTATGATGGGTACCTCTGGTGCCTAGAGTGGCTGGGCCCCTATGCTGCTGCCAACAGATGCATCCCTGAGGCCTCTGCCGGTGTCTGTGCCTTTGCGGCAGAGACACCCTATGAGTGCGATATCCAGCCAGCGACAGATTGCGAGGTATACTACATACATACTCAAGCTACTTTTCAGTATAGTTGTGCCACCATTATGTGTTTGCTGTTCTCGTGTCTGCGTGATGTCACTAACCCTAGGGCTGCATTGCCCTCAATGGGAGGTGGTGCATCCGCATAGGATATGACAACGAGTGTATACCCGAGGGAGCCGCCGTCCTCGAGGGATACTGCGCCGACATATACACCTCCCCCGAGGAATGTGCGTTTGAGACGCCTGAGACGTGTGAGCAGTGCTTGAATCTACCCGGGTACGTCTGGTGCACAGTGTGGGAGGGTCCCTTCGCCAGTGAGAACCGGTGCATACCCGAGGACGAGGCCTTTGGGGTGTGTGCATACTATGCAGACATGCCCATAGAGTGTGGGGTGGAGCCTGACGACTGCGAGGGGTGCATTGCCCTGGACGGAAGGTGGGGGTGCATATATACATATATACATATATCTCTAGTGACCACCCTCTCTATATTTTGCACTTTCCTTTTACTCCATGAATTCATGATGGGATCCTTGTACATATGCACTGACCCCAGATGGTGTGTGCGGGTAGGGTTTGACGATGAGTGCATCCCCCCAGGTGCTGCTGTCCTCGAGGGGTACTGCAACGAGATCTACACCAACCCGGACCAGTGTCCATATGTACCACCCCCCATGGACACCTGTTATCAGTGTCTGCAGGTATGTATGGTTGGTGGAATATATACCTCATTCTAGGCATGAACCCTCTTTCTCTTGACATGACACAAGGTAGACAACGCCGTGTGGTGCTATCTAGATGACGAACCACCCAAGTGTGTTGATGCTAGTAACACTGCCCCCTGCGTGGCTATTGTGGAGGAGGAGGAGTTCTGTGGTGAGTGAGTACTATCGACTCCCCTCATCCACCTACTGCTAGTTGTCATCTTGCCTTAGAATGTATAACTTTACTAGCCACCTCGTAGTCTCACCCCTCAGGCAAGCCCCAGGGCCAGGACTGTCTGACGTGCACTGAGTATGGGTGGTTCTACTGTGCACGTCTCTTTGAGGAGGATGAGTGTGTGCAACCAGGGCAGGAGGAGGACTGCGACGTTATCATTGAGGTATTCTACTACAGTAGTTTACTGCTGCATACACTGTGTTGCTAGTGAAGCTACGACTTGCTCACTGGACAGTCGCAGATATACTGCCTTATCGTTGTGTCTCTCCCTCTGCTTATGATCAGGACCCCCTCGACTGCTCCCTCATCCCTCTCATGCCTACCGAGTGTTTCGACTGCCTTCTTGCCGGGTACACATGGTGTGAGACCCCGGGTGGATACCTCTGTGTGGGGTCTGTCCAGTACTGCTCAGACATAGGGGGTGTCTCTGTCTCTGACCCCGCTGACTGTCCCCAAGGCCCACTCACAGACACATGCCCCACCTGTGTTGACAATGGGTACCTATGGTGCTCTGTTACTACAGAGGAAGACTCCTTCTGTACAGACAGTGAACTGGTCTGCCTAGCTGCTGGGGGGTCTGTGGTGATAGAGAGGACTGAGTGCACTGACCCTAGAGACTACCAGGACTGCTACTCGTGTGTACAGGCAGGTCTCTGGTGGTATGGCACCCGATGTGATGAAAGTGCTGTTAGGGATAGGGGGGACAGGGGGGAGACTACATGCCCAGTGCCAGAGGTTGGTTATGCTATACTGTCATGTCACACTCAAACTATACATTGCTGAGCAAAACTACTGCGGCGGAGAGACGGTCTCATACTCGTTACTCACTCCAGACATGCGATGAGTGCCACTCACAGGACAAGGTCTGGTGTGCCGTCCCGGACTCTCCTGACCTGTGTGTCGACACCCTTGACGAGTGCTTCTGCCTAGCTGGTACCCCTGTCCGTGACTGCACTATCCCAGACACCTGCGATGACTGCATACTACGCGACTATGTGTGGTGCCGTGACCCTGTATCTGGCGAGGTAACCACCTCTACTGACACTATATACACTACCATATGGTACATCAATGATCATCATGATGCATATGATGTGCGTTCATATATGTGCTCACACAGGAGATGTGTGCCGAGGAGTGTGACCCCTGCTCAGAGACTGTAGTGCCAGTCACTGACCCTGCCCTATGTACACCCCCTTGCACCCTCTCCAGCTGCGAGACATGCCAGGCTGCAGGGTACAACTGGTGTCTGGACTGTGCCTGTGACGGAGCCTCTGAGTCGTGTGTAGCAGCAGGATATGACTGCCCTGGCATAGTGAGTCAGTGTAGGGACACATCATTAGACGTGAAGCCTAGGGCTGTCTGCTACGATGCACATTCTGATGAGGCTGTCTTTGAGGCATCCAACTATGGACCATTTGCTGTTGTTCCAGTTGGGGTGGACAACTGGTACGATATATTCACACCTCTCAACAATAGCGCTGATGTATTGTTGCAATGGATATCATACGCTATTGGGGATGATTCCTATTCATATTGACATATGGCTAATGCAGGGTGTGTCCCGGTGGCCCTAGTGTGGGCCAGCCCCTGATACTGCAGACAGGACAGACAACATTCAGGGTGCGGTTCTGTATACACACACTCCATGTAGAAGGGACACGCCCGCTCTTTCAGTGTCATCCATATACAACACCCCTTTGTACTCACTTCAGACCAAGATGGAGCCTGACTCAGACGTAACAGTGTGGCATCTAGATGGACGCGAGGCCACTGTGTCACGGTCACACAGTCCCAGGTGCCAGGAACACGAGGACTGTAAGAATGACTGTAACTACGGGTGGGGCAAGGAGTGAAATCACGACTAAATAGGTGAAATATTGCTGCATTTGTCAGACTGAGTTCCAGTTTTCGCTCAATGAGCACTGCTGATATCTCTCACTATCTCAAACACTCTTCTAAGAAGAGACTTCTTCGCTCTATACTTTAGCTCAATTACCATCGCCAGTTACTGATTCAGTGGATCATACTACTTCATAACGGTCTTGTGTGAGAGCTGGTTAGTACGTTCGTACGAACCACTGTTTATGAGAACCTATATGCAAATTGCAAGACAACCCAGAATCGATATATAAATCGAAGAATGGAAAAGCGATCAAAGCGTCTTACAGTGTCACTCAAGCTGTCCTATAATATCCATTGATGATCCTGCCTTTGCGCCAGTAGATGTACTGGCCTTGTTGTCCCCGATCCACCACCTACCTGCCTCCATTATATATAGTGGCATGTATGGAGACTCCCTCTCTCTCTATGCTCTCTAATCTCCAGTAAAGAGTCTCTACTTCTTCCCCAGTGCAACGTAAGTGACTGTCAGGAGCGCTGTAATCACGGCGGGGACAATGACTGTCTTGGCCTTAGTACGTAACCACTGCCTCCTCTCCCTCCTCACTTGCTCTACCTTGACTCTCTCCGCCTCAGCTTCACGCTTCCTCGTCTCCTGCTCCACCCTCTTTCTCTCTGCTGCAGCGGCCCAGCCCCTCCTTATCTGGTCTTCTCTCTGTCTGTCTAACGCAGCTTCATGCCTCCTCCATTCCTGGTACTTTCTCTCTCTCTCTGCTGCTATGTCAGCTGCCGTCTTCCTCCTCTCTCTGTGGCCTCTCTCTCTCCCCCCCACAGCAGCCCTCTCTCGCTTGCACTGCTGTGCCCTGTGCGCAGCGAGTTGCACCCTCTTCCAGCAGTACTTGTCATAAGCAGCACGCTCTGTGGCGTCAATCAGTACCTCATAGGCAGCCTGAACAGTAAGTGGGTGCCATAACTGATTCAGTCATAATAACTGAACATACATACACCAGAGCAGTCAGGTGACCAGACCATTACTGTCTGGAACTCTATCTACATCAGGCCACCATATTGCAATTCAATATGAATACCTTGATCCTCGTGAACACCTCTGTCGTACGGGTCGCGGACATGCGGTTGCGGTCTGGCGTAAGAAAAAAAAAATGTGATGACACTTCACAATTTGGCAATGAGTATTATATATGGGAATTTGTTAGTGGCGGAGATATATACTATATCTCATATAACCATACGCACCTGGGTGCCACTTGAGTGCCAGCCTCTTGTATGCCTTCTTGATGTCGGAGGTAGAGGCGGTGTGTCTGACACCAAGCATCTGGGGAGAGTGAAACACAATCTGAATTCAGGCAACATCAGATCAGACCACCTTATAGTAGTCCTCTGAGCATGCTGTGTACTTTGCGGCCGTCTTTCTGGCCCTCTTCTGTCTCTGCCTCTCCTCCTCGGCTGCCTTCCTCCCTCTCCTCTCTCTCTCCCTCCTCTCCCTCTCTGCCTTTGCAGCTGCCTCCTTCAGCGCCTCTTGCTTCTTCTCCCAGGCAATACGCTCTCTCTCCTGCTTCTTAAGCTGGGCCTTGCGTCTGGCTCTCTCCTCAGCCAAAAGCCTCTCCCGTCCCATCTTCTCTCTCTCCTTCTGCCGCTGCGCCTCATTCATCCCCTTGACAGTGGGGGACATCATTCCCTTGATGTTGAGTATGAAGAGATCAATGCATCAAGATAGATATGCAGAGTGAACCCTTTCTTCATCGGATTTTCTTTCCTAGATCGGATATACGTTTCAAACGGCAACTCCATGTTGAGTGGGCACTCACTACTAGTCACTAGTGATGAGGATAAATACACCAGCCAGACTAGTATTCGGAGTGCGTATGCTCAAGGTCCTTGAGTCAAGGAGGAACCACTATATGCTTTTAAGATAGAGCAGGTTCAAATCACCTTGAGACCTCAAAGGGTGAGTCACTCAGAGACCCCGAGTCAGAGTGAAGGAATAATAATTGTTGTGACAGAATGCTCATACATATAGACTCTACAAGAGTAGGGACGCCTCTCTAGAGACCCAAGTGCGACGCAGAATTCCTTTGTGGTCAAACACTCAAGGGCAGCTGTAGTACACTGAAAAGTATACAGTGGAAATAGTCATAGTACTCATAGTGTTCTACTAGCGGGTGAGTACTAGGCCTAGTAGGTATCCAGAAGTATCGAAACAGAGAAACTATAGAGGACGTCTATGACACAATATATGGGAACACAATGGTCTGGAAAACCAGTTACATAGAAGAAGAATGGGAAACCGAAGGGTGGGTGACTCACCGTTGCAATGAGAAGAATATACATGTGCATATGATGACTCAAGACACAAACGCATATCTAACTCGCATGAAGACAACTGCACAGAAAGACACCCCAGCCTCCAAATAGAACTAGAGTCTCACTGAACAACACCACTGACTCCATGTGGGAGCACGAATATAGCTGATACTCACGCCAAAACACAGGGGAAACTAACAGGCTATTTGCCAAAACATATTGGCCAAAAGAGACTGCAGAGGATGACTTCACTCAGGTTGAGAAAGACCATGTACCTGTCTCAGAGTTGAATACCATAGACCGTGCACCCTCAGGTGTTTGCTGAGAGGCACCTCTCCTGTTAGAGACAGAACGCATCCTATAGTTCCGGTTACGGCGCATAGCATTCCCCTTCCCAATACTTGTTCCCATGCGGTGTTGCGTATTCCTTCGAGCCTGATCCATCGCCTTATCAGCAGCTGCTCTCTGCCTCCTACGACTGGACCCAGCCAATCCCTCTGCAGCAATGTTTTCTCTCTCATAAAGGTGCGACTGGTAGTCCGAAGAGACTCTCCATCTCTGGTCCCACGCCTTCTCTTTCTCAATGGAGGCCTGTCTGTATTGCGCAGCAGCAGCAGCAATTCCTCCTTTCTCCTGCTCTGCCCTCTCCCTCTCAACACGCACTCGTTCTCTCTCAGCCGCAACACAATAGAGTCTGTATTGCTCAGCAGCAGCAGCCCTTTCTCTCCTCACCCTCTCTCTCTCGGCCGAAGCTGCACGCTCCCTCCTCACCTGCGCCACCCTTTCTCTCTCTGCCGAAGCTGCACGCTTCCTCCTCGCCGACGCCACCCTCTCTCTCTCTGCCGAAGCTGCACGCTCCCTCCTCACCTGCGCAACTCTCTCTCTCTCGGCCGAAGCTGCACGCTCCCTCCTCACCTGCTCTACCCTATGTCTCTCTGCCGAAGCTGCACGCTCCCTCTTCCACCGGTCCATTCTCTCCCTCTCTCTCTCTGCCGCAGCTGCGAGCTCCCTTCTCAAACGCTCCAGTCTCTCTCTCTCTACCGCAGCTGCTCTCTCCCTCTCTGCCGCAGCTAAGCGCTCCCTCCTCTCCCGCTCCACTCTCTCTCTCTCTGCCGCAGCTGCCCTCTCTCTCTTCAACTGCTCTGCCTTTAGTGCCTCCTGTTGTATCCGATTCCAGCAGTACTTGTCATATGAAGCACGCTCTGCGGCATCAACGATGACGTCGTAAGCAGCCTTGCGAGTAAGTGGGTAGTAACATTTGAATACATATTTGAACATACAATGTATGTTATACACTTCGACAAGACCACCACTCTCTACACTGTGTACCTTAATATTCTTGAACACCTCTGTTGCATGACCCACATCCTCACGGTTGCGATCTAACATGAGGATATAATCAGGTCAACCATACATTCCCCAGTGAGATACGTATTTGTGAATATCGAGACTCTGAGCATGACCACTAGTGGAGAGAACGGCACACATACCAGGGTGCCACTTGAGTGCTAGCCTCTTGTAGGCCTTCTTGACAGCTGACGTGGATACAGTGTGTGTGACACCTAGAGTCTGGGGTGAGTACTACAAACAGTATCAATATGAGTGATAGTGAATCAGCACCTGGTAGTAGTCCTCAGAGCATGCTCTGTACTTGGTAGACCTCTCCTTGACCTTGGCCTCTTCTCTCCTCTGTCTCTCTCTCTCTTCTTCAGCAGCCACATCCTGTTTCTCTCTCTCCCTCCTCTCCCTCTCGGCCTGCTCAGCTGCATCCTTTATCGCCTCCTGCTTCTTCTCCCAGGCAATACGCTCCCTCTCCTGCTTCTCAAGCTCGGCCTTGACTCTGGCTCTCTCCTCAGCCTCAAGTCTCTCTCTCTCTTTCTTCTCCCTCTCCTTCTGACGCCGGGCCTCATTCGCCCCACTGCTCTCTCTCTCTCTCTCAAGCTGACGAGTGAGCGACTTCACCTGGCGCTCTGCCCTTACCCGTGCCTCTCTCTCTGTCTCTGACACTCCAGAGAGCCTTGCGCACTCAGTCTCGAGCCTCTCCTTCACCCTCTCATACTGCCGGGCCTTGTCGTCTCTGTTGCGCTCTGCCCTCTCTCTAGCCTCTCTCTCCACCTGGCGCTCCCCTAGCAGTACAGCCACCTGCCTCTGCAGCTCAGCCTCTGACGCAGAGAGGCCCTCACCGTCAAGCTTGGACTGCAGGTAGACGTTTGCGGTCTGTGCGGTGTGTAAGGCCTTGTTGGCCTGCCTTGCATTCCTCTGATGTGAATGGGTAGAACACTATATGCATACTATATTCTTCTATATAGAAATAGTCTGAGACAAGAAAATGGAGGGGGGAATCTGTACAGAGAAAGTAGGGTGGAGGGCGAAGAAATACAGAAAACCATTCTGAAAAGAGAAGGGGGGGGGGGGGGGGGGGGGGGGGGGGGGGGGGGGGGGGGGGGGGAAAATCC
>BDIP01000269.1:9875-23021 GCA_003568945.1 Kipferlia bialata
GGTGGTTTTGTTAATACACAATAGGTGCCCCCCCCCCCCCCTCTCACCCCCAGCCGACAAGCTGCCTGCCCCCATGCTGGAGAAGATGGGCAAGGACATGGTCATGATCGTCAGGTATAAACACCATATACATTGTAGTATGTTAATGCACTATTATACTTATGATTATTAAGGTACTATACAGTGTATGAATGTGGACGCATACACTATCTTATCCCCAGTGGCGTTGAGAGGACCCTTGTCGGCCCCTACGCCTGTGGCGAGGAGCCCTGCTACGCCGACTTTGCCCTGGGCAACCTGGCCAACATGATGAAGGTATACTAATTCACTGTTGTCAGAATTATATATGTATCATCAGATACTATGACTAAGACACTAATGCGTAGATGGGTGGCAAGACCGAGCTCCTCGAGGCCTGCCCCAAGCTCGCTGCCCTCGCTGCCCTCTACGAGTAAAGTAGCTGAGGTTCAATAGCTGATTCTGACATTGTCCTCGACGGTCTCTTCTGGTGAAGTAGTACCCATGACGTAGTAGTGCTGTTGATACTGGCAGACAATAGATGAGAAGTCAGTGACAGTGTAGAAGTGTATCTGCAGGTACTCTTTAGTGTACTTTGCAGGAAGAAATGTTGGGTTACTCAAACAGTGTAAGAAGGTTATTGCCCTCGTTGGCAAGGCGATCGATGATGCAGAGTCGTAACCATACTTGCAAAGTACATAACCACAAGCACAATACACCGATTGGCAACTCTATTATCGCTCATACACACTATTGAATCTACACACGCACACGACACTCACAAACCTCGGAAACAGGTGAACTCTACATACATGCGCTCCCTCACCTCCACCTCTAGTTACCCTAGTTCCTCTAGTACACCCCCTAGGTCACATCAGCCACAAACAGACTGACATCAAGTACACGCAGCACATGTCTCTCTACACACCCACAGACACTCTCTGTGTCTGTGTCTACTGGTGCCTCTGCCTGTTCTTGGCAACCTCGGTCAGGAAGGACCGGCGCAGGTTGGCCTGAGGTTAGAAACCGGAATATCCACTAGGGTGATATATATATTAATATACATGTATATATATTTGTGGCAATACCTCTGTGAGCTCCTCGGCCTCGAAGGGCAGGGAGATGGGGGATCCCACGTAGCCAGGCTCGTCAGTGGGGTCGTGGAGGTCGGCAAAGTAGGGGTGCTGGGAGTAAGGGGGGGAGGGTAGTTGCCCGGAGTGCCTCGTCCGCTGTGATACTCTCTGCCATATATGTAGACAAAGAAGTCAATATATATGTATTCTCATATATTCTCCCGTACCCTGAGAGCCTCCTCGGCTGTAATCCTCTCTGTGGGGTGGAACTTGAGCATCTTGGAGATGAGGTCGAGGGCGGGGGAGTCAGACTGGGGGTTAGAGGGAGAGAGAGAGGACAAAATATATGACATTGTGTGCCACCCACCTCCAGCCCCAGTCTCTTCTTGATGCCTGTGCCTGCCCTCTTGGGCATGGACTGCACGTAGCGGTAGGCCCTGAGGGTTAAACCTACACATACGTATACATCCACTATATATATATATATATACATACACTCACCTGTCTGAGCATATGTGCTTGATGTCCTCTGGCTCTGGGGTTCCAAGGAGGTCGAAGATCATGTGGAGCTGCCTGGAAGGGTAAGCCAATACTCTAAGTGACTTACTAATACACACAACCCTATAGATATATACTCTACCTGAGGTAGTCCTTGCCAGGCAGAAGAGGCCGCCTCTCAATGAGCTCAGCAATGATGCAGCCTGGGGTGAGAGAATACTGAAGGAACGCACACATATATATATATAGAGAAAGCTACTCACCCACACTCCACACATCGACGGGGTATCCGTAGGACTCATCTCCCAGGATGATCTCGGGGGCACGGTACCACCTGGGGTAAGAGAATAGAGACAAAACAATATATCAACATATAGGGGAAATAGAGGACTAGGTGTTAGAATTCGGTACAATACGTGATATTATATATATATATATATATATATATACCTTGTTGCGACGTATCCTGTCATGGCTGCGTCCTTGGACTCCTCCACCTCATCGGTACGGGCCAGTCTGGGGGTGAGACACGGGGTGTATGTGTATAAGTATATATTTATAGTAAGGTCCTGGCCAGTCTGCGGGTGAGAGACGAAGGGTAGAGGTACGTATGATACTGATACTGATACTGATACTGATCTATAAACACTGGGGTGATGAATGAGACTGAGAGTGTATATATATACCTGGCGAGACCGAAGTCACAGATCTTGAGGTCACAGTTTGCGTTGAGCAGCAGGTTGGATGGCTTGAGGTCCCTGTGCACCACACCGGCAGAGTGCAGGTACTTGAGACCTGAGGGTAAGAATACAAGAAGAGAAGTATATGTAGTCTTTGGCTGATACCGAAGAGCGTATAGCAGCTAGGTTATCCTAACATATGCCCTGTACTGACCTCTGACAAGCTGGTAGGCGAAGAACCTGATGTGCTCGTCTGAGAGGGACTGCTTGGACACAATGACCTGGGGGGTGAGATGAATCATGTATCAGGGTCAGCTATATATAGCCATAATAGTTCAATGGACACTGTGCACACCATCTCCACCCACCTTGTGCATGTCGGTCTGCATGTAGTCGTACACCACATAGATGTCGTCGAAGGCAGCCTTGTCCTGGGGTGAGAGGGAGGAGGGAGGTACCAAAGTATCAGAGGAGCTGCAGGGAGAGTACCAGAATTCACATCTGCTCACCTGGGGAGGGATGATCTCGATCAGCTTGATCACGTTCTCGTGGGAGAGGTAGTTCAGGATTGCGACCTCGCGCAGGTTGCGCTTGGTATCAAGGAGGTGGGGAGAGAATAGGTTCAGGATCTTCTTGATAGCAACGCGGGAATTGCTGCTGCGACGGGTGTCCTTGGCCTGTCTGGAGGTAAGTATAGGCAGAAACATATACCCCTACTGCAGTATACATGCCCTGAAGGCTCCAGGGAGGGAGAAAACAGCACAAAACGTACGCGACAACTCCATATGAGCCCTGGCCGCTGGACTTGATGACCTCGTAGTGCTCAGGGACGTCAAAGACAGTACCCCTCACAACAGAGCTGTGGAACTTGGTAGCCTTGGTCATTTCTGGGTACGACCACTTGAGAGCAGAGTTCGATTTTGGTACTCTCACGCTGGCCCCTTTTGACAACTCATTTCAACAAAAACTCAACAACAGACATTCCTTCAGTCCCTCTGTTTGGCACCTTAGATACCACCTCAATCTCTGTCAATGTGGCTCTCGTTGGCAATACTATGCCAAGTAAGTCATGTACTTAGATGCCTTGCAAGTGGATATAGTACATTTATTGGCCTGTGCGGGATGGGTCAGCCTCTGTGATGACTGAGACCTGGGCCACAAGGCACTCCTCGTTGGTGGATATGTCCACCTCCTTGAGGACATACCTAGAGTCAGTTGAAAACATAATGTGTGTGAATGTGGGTGTACATATATATACCTGTAGAGCCTCTCTGGCTCCAGTCCGAGGTCGAGGAACATGGGTGTGGAGGAGGCGTATACTGGCTCGAAGCCATCCCCGCTGTCACGGGACACCTCCCACTCCTGCAGGTCAGATACAATGTGTCAGAGAGTATAGTGCATAGAGTATATATATAGCATAGATAATTTAGAATACTAATATATAAGCCACGTACCCCCTCTCTGGATAGCTGCCCCCTCCACTGCAGCAGTGCACTGGTGGGCTTGGCCACAGTGCACCTGAAGCCAACAGAGGCTGGGTCTCTGACAGACAGAGAGGCACCCTCAACACCATCTAGACTCTCAGTCACGGCCATGCCCACCTCACTGCCCTGCCTCGACATCTCCCTCACAGTCACGTCCAGCACCTTGACTGGGGGGGTGCCCCTCCTCTCTCTCTCAGCACTAGAGTGGCCCTTCCCTGCGTGCTCAGGGTTGGTACGGGATGGAGACCTGTTGAGTACCTCCTCTCTCTCCCTCTCCTCCCTCTCCCTATCCCTCACTGAGACTGATGTGTCCACAACCACAGTGGGGGCACTCTCCCTCTGCCGCCTCTCCTCCTCGGCCCTCTCTCTCTCCTGCAGCAGAGTCACGGCGGCCATGTCGGCATCCCCACTAACCCTAGACCCTCTGCTGCCTCTGCCCTCTGTCTTGGGTGCTCTGATGCTGGGGGTACGGGAGGCAGCCATCTCCATGGCCTGGGGTCAGGTATATGAGAGTTACTAGCTGATATGTGTATGTATATAATTACATATGTATAGGAGAGGGCAGTCATCTTCAATCTCTGGGGGTGACATAAGAGGTACACTGCACACGAAAGACACTATACGGGACCCACCTCGCCAATGGACACTGTGCGTGATGGCCTGGCATGGCGGGAGGGACGGTCAGTCTTCCTGGGGGTGAGGAGAATACATTGAGAATAGACACATCAAGAATTGAAGAGCTCTCTACCCCCCAAAGTCTTCCTGATGGAAAGGAGAGTATAAAAAAGAGAGAGCAGCGACAATGGAACACAGCACTCCCTACCTGACTGGCTCTGGTGACCGTATCCTCTGCACCGTGGAGGGGACAACCTTGTAGGCAGACTCGGAGATACGGGTGGCCCTGCGGTTAGAGAGAGAGGGAGGGGATGTTCAGCAAGATATAATACATAGACATAGTGTATATAGTCCTAGGTATATCCTCACCTGTCAATGGACATCTGCAGCATGGCAGGGCTGGGTGGGGGCAGGACAGTGGGCACACTGGGCTCTCTGTGCATACCCTTCTCTCCCTCCCCCTCTCCCTCATCCCTGGGTGGGGAGGCACACTCCTTCTGCACACTCTCCTCCCTCTCTACCGTCTCTACAGCAGGAACAGCACTATCCCTCTCCCTCTCCCTCTCCCTCTCCCTCCTGGGTGATGTTCCACCCCCTGGTGCCACTAGGGGGGCAGCAGGGAGGGGACCACTCACACTACCCCTCTCCTTATGCACAGGCTCAGCGACAGAGAGGGTGAACACCCCCCCGTCCCCTGCACTGACAGACACCTCTCTCGACATGCCCCCCTGGGAGTAGTACCTGTCCCCCTGCATGGAGTCCCTCTCTCTCTCTCTCCCCTGGTCGGGGGAGGGGACAGGGGTGGTGTCAACGGCCACTGGCTCTCTGTGGCTACTGGCCCTCACCCTAGACCTCTCATGGGGGTACTGAGCGTACTGGTCCACACTCCCACCCCTCTCCACAGTGCTCTCTCTCTTGTCTCTGGCAGCCTCCTTGGGGGGGACCACACTGGGGGAGTGCACGTAGCGGCGCCTGATGTCAATTGATACATGTATACATTGAGTAAATAATAGTGAAAGTATATCATTGGCTAAAGAGAGCACCTATTTCCCCTATATATACATCCACCAAATAAAAGGGAAGAATACAATATGGCCCACCTGCTCCTGTCGTCTGTCTCCCCCAGGTGTGCCCTTGTGGCCAGTTCAGTGGCAGCACGCTGGGCACGCCTGGCACTCTGAAGAGCCTGGAGGGTGAGGTACTATGTATATACAGAGACAGAGATACATATCATATATGCCAGGCACTCTGGAGGGCCTGGCATATATGGAGGATGAGGTGCAATATATAAACAGACAGAGAGAGACAGGATATATACATATACGTAGAGATATAGACAGGGCACTCAGCAGGGAGAGGATACAGAGCCAAAACTAATACACAGACCAGATATAATACACTACCATATATGCGTACCTCCGATATGCCGCTGTATGCCTTTGTGCCTGCCACCCTGTGGATGGCAGGGGGGGCACGGCTCAGATACATGTCCTCACCCTGCCTCTCCCTCTCTACACTGACCCTTGCCTTACTAGTCTCACTAGGGGCGGCATTGGACACCCTCTCCACCCTCTCTCTCTGCCTCCCAGGCCCCCTGATAGTGGTGCTGCCATGGGAGGAGGAGTCAAAGGAGACCTTCTCCGTGTTCTGGGTGGCCACCAGTCTCTCCCCCTGCTGTCTGGACATGCTCTCACTCTTCCTGGCTATGCGCTGGGTCTGCGACATCTGCCTGCTCCTCTCACGGCTGGCAGCCCCTGGCCCGTTGGCCCTGGACACCTCTCTGCCCTGGTTGCTGTATGGGCTGTGGATGGTGACAGGGGCAGTGCGGGACAGAGAGGTCACAGAGAGACGCCCGGAGTCCTGGGAGGGCGCAGTGACACGGGCAGTGATGGCGGGTGCCCTAGCAGCAGGGCCCATCTGGGGTACGGCCTAAGGTGAGGGGTAGGATGTGTGAAGACTGGATAGGGTCAACATGTCAAGGGTACCAAACCTCTATACAATACACAATAACTCACCGCAGTCTTTTGTACACGCTCCACGGGTGCCACGGAACCTGACGGCCCCCCTGCAGAAGTGACCGGCTGTGTGGGTGAGAACCCAGCTGCTGCGTGGGCGAAGTGTGCCTTGTTCACAATGTACGAGGCCTTAGCACTCCCCGCGTTCAGGGAGGAGGCAGTCAGACTCACAGGGCCGGAGGTCACGACACTAGGGGTAGTATTGTAGTACCCAGACCGAGTTAGAGAGCCATATGTGCGTGACTGGGACGAGGAAACATGATGGGAGTCGGATACATGCTTTCCAGCGCCAACAGGGAGCCGCTGAGTCCTCTGCAAGGACTTGCTACCACCCTTGGCCGTCGAAAGGGCCACTGGCTGGCTGAAATCCATCAGGGCTCACTTATTGGTGCAGAATTGGACACCTCGTGTTGGTAAACAGTGGGATCTCAGACATCGGTCTCGATTTTTGTCAAAACCCTTTTGACTCTCTCAACTTGACTCACAGTCTGTGATAGTTGAGTCACTCACTATGAGTCATTATGAGTGACCAGTGATATCATACACCCCACTAAAACCACTCAATATATTCACACACAGACGAGTCACACGTAACAAATATCCAAAGAGTGCATTCTCTCTCTGGTACAATTCGGGTAATACATACACAACCTTCCTAACTACTAACATCACTACAGGAACACAAAACAAGACTCTGACACTCAGACGTGGCTACACTTGGATACAGGATACATGTCACTGACCCTGCTCAGCTGCAAGGGCCAGCTTCTGCTGGGCCAGTCTCTTGGAACGGGCCTTGACGGCTGGGTGTTAGAAGAGTGTTATGAATGGAAGTATGAACATGTGTGTGTGTGTATGGTGGTATTAACACTGATATCTTACCTGGCTGCTGCAGCTGCCTCAGGGTCCAGTCAATCAGTTGAGACACGTTCCTGCCAGCATCGTCTGGGGGAATAGGCCTAGGGGTGAGAGTGGCGCCCAAGGGTATGGAATATATGCTGTGATATATAGAGAGGTGTACTAGTATATATATATATACCTAGGTGAGTCTGTGACCACATCCGGTGCCCTCTCCAGACCCAGTCCATCAGACTGGAACACAGTGGAGATGACAGTCCAGGGTCTAGGGGTGAGAGAGAGAGAGAGTAATAGAGCAGGGATAGATGGGAGAGACAGACCCTCACCTCTTTGAGAACTCGTACTGCCTAGCCTTGATCCCAACTATCAGTATCAGTATCTACTACTATATATCTATCTACTACGTATATATATGTATATATATGTATATATCATACCTCTTTGAGTACTCGTACTGCCTGGCCTTGATGCCCACCATCAGGTCCCCCACCCAGTTGCTGTTACGGGTGGACATGGTCTCGCTGGCATTGCTGCGGTCCTCGTCTACAGTCAGCGACAAGGCAGGAAGGCACAAAGAGAGAGTAGCAGAACACATTAGAAATGTATCATGTGTATGTATACATGCACCCACCCCCGTATGACATTCTGTCGTCTCCCTTCCTGGACATGATGGCACTGGATACAGGCACACGCTGCTTGACTAGTCTGGGGTGGGAATCAATGGGGATATAGGGTAATAGCCATATAAATATATATATACCAGTACCCACCTGCTGCTGGGCACCTCTATGTTCCAGAATAAGTATCATTAGATATGAAGTGTATACATAGATGTAAATACATAAATATAAACACATATACATATACCCTCACCTGCTGCTTGGCACCTCTCTGTCCATGGTGAGCTGTGCAATGTGGGGTCCCACACTGTCTCTCTCTCTGTCAGTCATGGTCCTGGGGGGTCAGAGGGGCACACTATACATACACATCGTAATATAGATTCATATACTTATGTATTGCTACTATACCTCTCAGCTGTTGCGAGGTCTGTGCTGGAGGGTGCGGCAGGTACATAACGACATAAGTGTATATATACACACTCAATAGAACTAAATCGTATACATATATATATAGAGAGAGAGATATACCTCTCAGCCGTAGCGAGGTCTGTGCTGGAGGGTGCTGCACTCATGCGCTGCTGCCCTGCCACCAGTAGGGGCTCCATGACACTGTCCCTGTCTGCCTCTGGGGGTGTGTGGGGTGTCTCCGGTATGTGGTGTGAGGAGGAGGCATGGGAGAAGGACAGGTCCTCGGGGCAAAGCACGGCATCCCCATAGACAGAGTCAGAGGGTGAGACTAAGTCATCCCCGTCGCTGCTGATGTATGCCTCTCTCCCCCTGTGTCCCCGTCCGTCCTCGGCGTGCAGGAGGTCAGGGTGTGACCCCGAGGCCGAGAGAGAGATGGAGCAGGGCAGGGAGTGCTCCTCCACCATGCTGGGGGTGGACAGGGAGATGGAGTCGGAGAGGGAGTGCTCAGGGTGCGAGGAGTGCACCACGACATGCACGCTGTCACACTCAGTCTCATGGGCTGTGGTGGTGCTCTCTGCGTCAATGGGTATGGCACATCCACCAAGGACTGACTCCATCCCCTCTCTCTCCCTCTCACTCCTCATGCGGGCCTGGGCCTTTCTCCTTGCCCGGTCCTCCTTCCTGCCCTCCCTCTCTCTCTCCTTCTCTCTGTCCTTCGTGTCACGCCTGCCACCCAGGCCCCACATGAAGGAGCCCTGGATATAAGAGACCAGTATGATAAATGTATTGCAGAGTCATACATGGGGAAATTGTGGCAATAATATACACCATACCTTGTGTGCGGGTGACGACTGTAGCTCCACGCTTAGTCTAGCAAGAGGTGTACCCGGAGACACCAGGACCCTACCCCCCTGACCTATCACTTGCTGTCCCCCCACTGTCATCATGTCCATCTCTCTCTCTCTCTCCCTCTCAGATGAGGGGGTGCCTTCGCTCTCCTCCTCTCTCTCTCCCCCTCTCCTGCCCTCTCTGTCACCGAGACCAACCACCCGTAACCCACCTGGATATCAGTATCAGTATCATTATATATATATATATATTATCTACATCCTCATACAATTTACCCACCTGGGGACACTGCTAGCCTCTCCGGCACAGCCCCCACCCCCTCCTCTCCCTCTCCCTCTCCCTCATCCCCTACCCCTATGTCCATGACAGCTGGGGAGATGCTCTCTCTCCCTGGTAGACGGTACTCAGACATCTCATCGTCTGGGGGTGAGATTAAGTAATGAAAAGGAAACATATAAGGATGGGGGGTAAGGAAGGAGAGAGAGAGAGAGAGAGAGAGAGTATATATACACTACATGTATATATACCTATGTTGTCTGGCATGACCCCTCCACAGAGTAGGGTCAGGGGGACCTTACGCAGAAGGGACATCGGGGTGATGCATCCTGGGGGGTTAGGCACATTAGGTACACACACAGTAAGATATTTGTGGGAGAGACACATGTCACTCACCCTCCTTGTCCTGCTTGTTGAGACATATCACCAGGGGCACTCCGTCCAGCTCCTCGTTGGACAGGAGGTGGTCCAGTTCTGAGGATTAGAGGTGTACACACACACAGATATGAATAGATATATTGATAATACAACAATTACTATCATACCCCTGATAGCCTCTGGCAGCCTGTCTGGCTCACTGGCATCTATCACAAACACTAGGGCATCGGCATCGTAGTAATTCTCCCACGTCTTGCGGAAGCCTACAGAGCCACCTAGAGTGAGACTAGAGGTACTAGATGTATGAACAGATATAAAGAGAAACTCAAATGGAGAGAGAAGGGACATTGGACAGTCACTGAAAATATTGAGACTATTATATGGGGCACTCACCCACGTCCCAGAGGCTGACGCTCATCCTGTGTGCTAGCCAGTCGGCGTGGTTGAACCCAATGGTGGGCATCACAGGGGATATCACGCACAGACCCTCCCTGCTCCTGGAGTGAGGGAGGGAGAAGCAATACAAGAGTAGATAGCGGGATACCCAACAATATTAAATATGAGAGCAACACGGTGGGGTTAGACTCCTGGGGGGTGAGGGGGGGATACACGATCAGTATGAGAATACAAGACGGCGGAGTCTGAATATCATTCCCTGCCCCAATAATAGCCAGTTAATGACCGTAATACAAGTAGAGAGAGACATACCTCCAGTATAGAGGGAGAACAGGCATACATAGCAACTACCCAACCATATACAGATGATCATGGAAGACACAATAGACAATGGTGCCCAGCTACTGGGGCCTAGTATCGCTACTTGAAGTCCCACACCATCACACAAATACAAGACCATTAAAGAGATGTCTGAAAGCCGTCAGATACACAATAGTAGAGTAAATATCGGCATAATAATAATAGAGGAGAGTACCAAGTATACGACTCCCATTATACACAATGGTTTGCACTTACCGAACATGGTTAAGCAGCGATGTCTTCCCGGAGTCGTCGAGACCGACCGTGAGGATGTTCCGCTGTGGCTTTTCCACTGCCCACTGGTACAGGATGCGAGACACAGTCAGCATCCCGGATCGGTATCAGACCGAGACCTGGTACAGACACACAAGGACCTAGACTCCTCCCAAAAACTCCACCACAGTTACTGCAGCACTCAGAAAGAAACTCAGGGACCTAGAAAAGCACTGAGGGGCCGCAGAGAGGCCTGTAAACACAAGAGGACTCTGGAAAACGCGCTAGTGAACCCTACACGCAAGAATTCAGACTCTAGGCAGCTACTAACCACCAACCAAGACTCTCTACTGGCCTGGGATTCTCTGACTAGCCTCAGGTCACGAGAAACGGTCGAGCAGGGTCCCTTCACAGTGGCAGCCTCACTCACTACACCCTTTGACCAAGAATTTTTGCCTCTCACTCTATCCAAGTTGTCGCCAAACTACACTATTATCTACCCATCTGTATCTACAGCTTTCTACAGTATGGCAGGTAGTATGGTATCTTTGGTCCATTGATGACACATTATGTCGGTGATACCCTCCGGCTCAAGACTGGGTCACCTGCCCGCCGCGAAAAGCAGATACCAATCTTCACCAAAGCAAGGCGTTTGCAGGCTCTGTCTCGACATACAGGGAGGTATATAGGACAGACACAACTACAACTACATTTTGGTTCTTTATAGGGCGTCTGGGTGTCTGATACCAGGGAATGAGTGCCTTTGTGGAGTATGTGGACTCTGTGTGCAGCCATGTGGTGGTGACACTCATGCAAGGTGGGGGGTAGGATCCATTCGGTCCTTTCCTACGACATACACTTACAAACGACTCAGATAGGAGCTGCAGCTGTGTAGAGTTCTTTTCTCCCTCTCCCTCGCCTGCCTACCTGTGATCTAGTGTCTCTCTCTCTCTCTCCATTGACATACGCCTGATCTCATGCCAGCTATTGTTGTGGGTGCCTGCTTCATCCTTGGCAGCATATGGCTGGTACTGGCACGCACCAGGAGGGGGGTAATCAACAGGTGGGCATCTCTCTCTTTCTCTACACCTACCCCTCACTCTGGACTCAGTCTCTTACCCCGTCTCTCTTTCTCTTTACACTAATATCCAGTCTCAAGGAGGCCGCTGCCAGTCCATCTCTCTCTCTCCCTCTATCTGACTCTCTCTATATATACATACATACATACATATATATTCCCCTTACCCCCAGTCTCAAGGAGGCAGCAGCCAGTCCCGAGGCCGTGTCACCCAACGCACTGGAGAAGGCAGAGAGGGTGGAGAGAGGAGAGAGGGGAGAGAGGGGAGAGAGAGCAGAGGGAGTGGATAGGGTGGTGGAGGGGGTGCCAGAGTCACCAGGTGGGTTCACGTCTGTCTTTCGCTCTCCCTGCGCCCTCCCCCCCCAGTCGTACTTGAATCCATTTCCTTTGCAGCATCCATAACTCTTATTCTTCGATAGCCTCCATCTCCCCTCAGGCCCTTGAATCCAAGGAGTGTCTCTCTCTGTCTCTCCTTCCCCCCTCTCTCTCATTGTTTACATATAACATCAGGCACCCTTGAGTCCAAGGAGGGTGTCTCCCTTGATGGTACTGGTACCCTACCACCCAACGCAGAGCCATTCCCGGCTGCATCGTCTAGGTACCATACAATATGTACATATACGCGCGCACACACCTATATATATATATATATATATATATATCAATACCCTCTCACCCAACGTAGAGCCATTCCCTGTGGCATCGTCTAGGTATTTATTAACTACACTATATTATGTATATTTATATATACATATATATATATATAATACATCAGTACCCTCCCACCCAACGTAGAGCCTTCCCAGACGAGCTGACCATTATTGAATGCATTCTGCCTATCTATATACACTCACTTACGTCTCTCTCTCTCTGTGTATATCCACTGACCCCCAGCGATGACGACTGACCATCGTGATACACATCGTGTAGTCAAGTACTTCTTTCTATGTATTATATATATATGTTCTCATACCCTAGTGATGACGACCTGACCATCATCGAGGGCTCAGAGGCAGAGGCAGAGAGGGAGAGGGAGAGGGAACTGGCACTCTACACCCAGCAGGGGGTGCCTACCTCCCAGGTCAGGAGGGATATATAGATGGATAGTATATAGCCGTGTCTGCATTGATTGTCAGGAATTTTTGTCATTGTTTTTGTCTCTCTCTCCCTTTCCTTCTCTCCCTTTCTCCTCACCCCAGGCCGAGATTGACGAGGTGACTCGCTGGCCCCCAGTATGCGTCATGTGAGTGGGTATCTATTGGCATAATATCTTCTCTCTCTCTCTCTCTCTCTCTCTCTCTCTCTCTCTCTCTCTCTCTCTCCTTCT
>BDIP01000270.1:0-10774 GCA_003568945.1 Kipferlia bialata
TCTCTCTCTCTCTCTCTCTCTCTCTCTCTCTCTCTCTCTCTCTCCCTCTCTCTTATACCCCAGAGCTGTGCTGCCTAAGCTCCGTGTAGACATGCCCAAGTCCCTTGGTCTGCCCCTGACCTGTGTGGGGGAGGTGTCCAGCACACCCCTTACACTCACAAACACAGGTATATATATATATTATATAACTAATGTATATATGTATATATATGTATGTATGGGTCTGACCTGTGTGGGGGAGGTGTCCAGCACACCCCTCTCACTGACAAACACAGGTAGCCTCTCTCCCTCTCTCTCTCTATACACTCTCAGTATCTGGCCTATTAGTAGTATGTCTCTCTCTTTATCTCTCTCTCTCTCTCTCTCTCTCTACACCCTTACTGTCAGGCGATGTCCCAGCTGTGTATGAGTGGAGGGCCAAGGCACCCTTCTCCCTAGAGCCTAGGACAGGGGTCATTGGAGTGGGGCAGAGGTATACTTATAGTATTACAGATATACATGATGGTATATATGTGTATAGAGAGAGAGAGAGAGAGAGAGTACCCTTCTCCCTGGAGCCTAGGACGGGGGTCATTGGAGTGGGTCAGAGGTATATATATATAAAAGTATCATATGATCCTTGTACTTCTATCCTAAGTGCCCCTGTCACTCTCTCCTTCCCCCCCGAGTGATGATTGTATTTTACACATTAATAATATATAGTGTAGACAGTGACTAACCCTAGCGCCCCTGTCACCCTCTCCTTCCACCCCGAGTCGGGTGGCACAGTGGAAGGCTCTGTAGTCTGTGTCCTATCACCTAGTGGGATGGATAAGGGGGTCAGTGGATCATACCAGGTAGGGGAATCGAACCCAGGACCATGTGGATATCAACTGATGTCATTAACATGTGTTTTGATACCAGGTTGTCTCTGTCTGTGGCACTGCCAAGTACGCCTACCTCAAGTGCGAGGTGGAGAGAGAGACTACCCTAGACGCCGAGGAGGACAAGGAGGTGAGAGGCGTATGAATAGTGTCTTCACCGGGAATCGAACGCTGACCCTCAGGACCTCATGAGCGGGCGCGAGAGAGGTCTTGCCGCTAAGGAGGAGGAGGGAGAGCGGTCTCTGTCCTTTGGGGATGTGGCTGTGGGTACCAGTGAGAGGAGGACATTCTCACTCACAAACCTGAGCGAGGTAAGAGAACAGGTGATAATAGTGTAGTTACTGGGAATCGAACCCACACCAGGTGCCCGTGACTGTTTCCTCTCGGCTACTGAGTGAAGAGGAGGGTAGCAGAAGGGTTGGGCCTGGCAATGCCTTCAGCGTGTCCCCCAAGGTATGGTCTCTCTCTCTCTCTCTCTCCTTGCTTCCCCTGCTACGACCTCAGTCATTGGAAGTGTGCCCTCCGTGATCTCTCTCTCTCTCTCTCTCTTTGGACCCTTACTTAACCCCAGGATGGCGTTGTTGCCCCCTTTAAGAGTGTCACCTTCACAGTGAGGCACAAGTGCAACACACCGGGTGAGTATCTGTGTCATACAATAGCTCCATGTAAATATGTAATACTATTCGTTAATAACGATTCTCTATATACCTGTGTTAATGGCTCACTCCCAGGTGCCCAGAACACTGACACCGCAGTGGTCACCACCAAGGGCGGGATAGAGACTAGGGTGAGTGGATGTGTGTCTATATGTGTCTATATCACCGTCTCTCTCCCTCCCTCTAAACCCTTAACACCAGGTCTCTCTCTCTGCCCACACCATTGGACCCACCGTGTCTCTCTCTGAGAATGCAATGTACTTCGGAGGGGTGGTACCCGGGGAGTCAAGGTACCTTCTCTCTCTTTCTATCTCTCTTTAGACCAGTTCAATTTACATGTCCCACTATATTTCCCTCCCTGCTCCACGATCTCTCTCTCTCTCTCTCTCCTCCTTGCCCCTTATATCAGGTCCCACTTTGTCTCCCTCAACTCCACCTTCTCCCGCCCCGTTGCCTTCTCTCTCTCCCTGCCCGAGGCCAAGGTATCAGAATGTGTACATATACTGTTCCTACAATATGTACCTACAATATCAGTATATATAAATTCTGACACTAGGAGAGGGACACTGGCCCAGGTGTATCTGCACCCCTATGTGTCAGTCCCTGCAGTGGGGTGCTGCAGCCCAATACCCCCATCAGGATCAAGGTATACTCTATATGCTACATATGCTACTCTATACAGTATATAGTATATATATATATACTATAAATATACTCTATATATATACACTATATATATATATATGTGTGTGTGTCAGTCCCTGCAGTGGGGTGCTGCAGCCGAACACCCCAATCAGGATAAAGGTATGTTATGTCTACGCAATTTTCACTATATATAATATGTGTATATATATATATACTATATATATGTGTCAGTCCCTGCAGTGGGGTGCTGCAGCCCAATACACCCATAAGGATTAAGGTACAGAGCATTCACAGTATATACCATTTACTTCTATACTTGGTATATGCACCATTTGAATGTGTGTCAGTCCCTGCAGTGGGGTGCTGCAGCCCAACACCCCAATTAGGATTAAGGTATCACATATCTACTTCGACACACAAAGATATAGATGGTTCTCTCTCTCTCTCCTCTCTCACTCTCAGGTCACTCTGTGTCCCCCCGCGTCCTGTCCACCCATGCCTGTGGGGTGAGTTCTCTCTCTCTCTCTCTCACACACACACTTCCTTTCTATCAATATGAATGTATATATCTATATAGAGTCACAATATAGTCTCTCTCTCTCTCCCACCTCACCATTTGGCCTAAAGCCTCTCCTCATCGATAGATATGTAGGTGTTGTGTCTGTTGCTGGCACTGCCCCTGTCCCCTTCACATATATACTACATGCACACTATGAATGCATATAAATTTGTGTATATGTATGTATGTACGTCTAACGTTAGTTACGTAGGAGCAGTCTCTGTGGCTGGCACTGCCCCTGTCCCCTTCATCTGTGCTGGGTCTGTGGTGCCATCAGATCAGGACAGTGTTGCCAGGTATGTATACAATATATATATATTATATTTATATTGTTTCTCTATCTCTCTCTCTCTCTGTCTCTACACCCTTATTGACCCTAGGCCTGCCTTTGTGACCCCTGCCATGGTACTCAGATACATGGGAGTCAGAGAGAGCCTATCCTTCGATGATGTCCAGAGCTGGGTCGGAAAGGTAAGACCAATTATCCGCCTCTACAGGGATTCGAACCCAGGACCTCACCCCCAGGAAGCTGGTGACGATGACACTGACATGTCTGAGTCCCCCCTCTATGATGCTGGGTATCCCGAGTATGCTGGTCCCACACCCTCTCTGTCCTACATGCCATTGCACCCATCGTTGGGGATGGCAGCGGCACTAGGTATATAAGTATTGAATATAGAAGTGTGTGTGTGTCATATATATATACCCTCCCTTAGCTACATGCCCTTACACCCGTCACTGGGGATGGCAGCTGCGCTGGGTATGAGAAATGTATATATATAGATATACATGCATATAGCTACATGCCCGTACATCCACCACTCGGAATATGTATTGATACATATATGTATTTGTATAGAGATGTATGGTGTTTATTCAATATATACTCATCCTCAGGCTTCTCCGAGGGCCCCAATGCCATGAGTGCCAGTCCCCTTGTCCTCAGCACAAGGACAGTGGTGTTCCCAAGGTCTACAGGGTTAAGGTATGGGTATATATTTGTGTATCACACGTTGGCATTCACATTTGTTCATGTACAGATATATGGAGCAATGCACTCTCTCTCCCTCTACACCCTTATTCCAGGGTCGAGAAGGAAGTCTTGGTCTCCAACACATCATCCTACCCACTGCGGTGCATTGTGTCATCAGGTAAGAGAATAATAGAGAGAGGGGAAGAGATTAGTGTAATGAGCGGGAATCGAACCCAGGACCACCCTCACCCCAGGTGGCATGGGCACAGGCCACAAGGGAGACTTCTCCCTGTCTACCGAGGCATTCCTCGTGCCACCCAACTCTGGGTTCCCTCTCCAAGGTATTTTACTCCCTCTTCTCTCTCTCTACACCCTTATATGAGGTGTCCTGTTGCAGGTACCAATCCCTCTCTCTCTCTCTCTTCCTACCCGTTTCCTTGAGGTGCAGTGTCATCATGCACTCTTCTCTCTCTCTCTCTCTTTCTCTAACCCCTAGTACGCTACACCCCCAAGAGGCTTCGTACTGTTTCCTCCTGCACCCTGACTGTGATGGCATTCACCCCTGACTGCCTGAGGTGGCAGCTGTTCAAGAGACAGGTAATAACCTACTATATATATATATATCCATAATATATTTTACCTATTATATATATATTTGTATATATCCATGTATAATATGATATATACTGACTCTCTCAGATGGCAGCTGTTTAAGAGACAGGCATGTACATGTGTACATATACACACATATATATGTACATATTTTTCAGGCCATCTTCGCCCCCCTATTTGCCTCTATTTTTCCATTCTCTTATTTCTCTCTCTCTCTCTCTCCCTCTAATTCCTAGGCAATCCCCGCCCCCCTGTGCGCCTCCATTTCCCTTGTGGGCAGCTCTGTCCCCACCACATCCACTCCCCCACCCGTGTCCCTGTCCCTCCACCCCACCCACTCACCCCTGCCAATCGCAAACGCAGAGGTATATATGTATACTAATAGTGGTTCTGTTTTCAACATATTCTTCCCGTCGAACGTGCAGAGCTAGATTGTCTATGTTCTCTCTCTCTCTCTCTCTCTCTCTCTCTCTCTCTCTCTCTGATGCACAGGTTGACCAGTACCTGTGCCTCCCCCCCTCTGCCCCAGGGTGTGCCACCTCAGTGTCTGTGTCAGTGCACAACCCAGCTCAGGTAATAATATATATATAATATATATATAATATACGTATATATTCATATACTCTTTGTATATGTCATGTAGTGATATAGTCTCCTCCTTATCTCAGGACCGCATGGTTGTCCTTCCAGAGGGCATGTACCTCTACACCCTTATTCTCTTCTACACCCTTATCTCAGGATCCCATGGTTGTCCTCCTAGAGGGCATGTCCCTAGGCACCAGTGGAGACACCTCAACACAGTGGACACCAGGAACAGGGGTATGTACTCATAAAGTACACCCAGCGGGAATCGAACCCGCATCTCACCCCCAGGCAAGCGGCCTCCTCCTGGCAGACACTGACGTCATCGCCTTACCCCCTGGTGCCAGTAGTGTCATCACACTCGCTGGGGTGCCCCCTCAGCACTCTCTCCTCGGGAGGTACGTCTCTTTCTCTCTCTCTCTCTCTCTCCATGTACACACAAACATTAGAGAGGTCATATATACTCTTTGAAGAACCTCGGAAGGTACCCTTACTGCTCCTCTCTCTCTCTCTATATATATACTCTTTGAAGGTACGTTTCATGTCTCTCTCTCCGAGTGTAACATTTGAGCGATATCATTTGAATACAATGATATATTTTATTCTTTCTTCCTATTTCTCCCTTATTGTCAGAGCAAAGTCCAAGAGTGCCGAGAGCACCATACCCCTGACACTATATATAATATAAATATTAATATCTATATCTACGTTAGAAGATATTTTGCTCTCTTCTCTAACTGGCGCCTTACTGTTAGGGGAAGGTCCAAGAGTGCCGAGAGCACCATCCCCCTCAGGATGAGGCTGAATGCATCCAGTAACAGTGTGGTCAGTTGCAAGGTATACACTCATATATATATATATATATATATATATTATATATGCATATATATCCCCCTGAGGATGAGGCTGAATGCATCCAGTAACAGTGTAGTCAGTTGCAAGGTATGTTCTAACATAGACAGTACTTTTGTTTGCTTGCCCTCACATCCCTAATACCAGGTCATCCCCTCTGGTTCCCACTCTCTCTCTCTCTCTCTCTCTCTCTACCCCCTTACTTCCAGGTCATTCTCTCTGGCTCTACCCCTGACATCCGTGTGAGGACAGGGCTCGAGACAACACCTCTCGTCACTGGGAAGGTACCGTGAGTATGAACAGTATACTCATTTCCAAATTGATATGTGATGTAATATGAAGTCACATGTTGTTGCATGGTGGAAAATATTGTTTCATTAACATATTGAAGTATACTATTAGTACTGGTCTCCGTATACTTATTGTAGAGTGGCCCCCGTATGCACCGACCCATATACTGTATATGAGTGACCTCTCTCTCTCTCTCTCTCTCTCCCTCTCTAGTACTAGTATATTGTACTTACAGCAGGGTGGCCCCCGTATACACAGACCCATTGTTGCCCTGCCCACTGTGTCTGTGGGCAGCAGGGTCAGTGCGGTACTGTCACTGGTATCTAGGTTAGTAATGTAATGGTATATATATGCAAGTATATATACAGTGTATATATATATTATACTAGTATATATGCCCTGCCCACTGTGTCTGTGGGTAGCAGGGTCAGTGCTGTGCTGACACTGGTGTCAAGGTAAGTCTCTCTCTCTCTCTCTCTCTCTCTCCCCCCCCCCTCTCTCTTACTCTCTCTTACTCCTAGGGCCTCCACCCCCACTGACATATCCATCCGTGCCCCCCTGTGCTCTGGACTGGACTGTCTATCCATATCACCAGAGGCACTGACACTCGGACCTAGAGAGACAGCGCAGGTATATTAATATATGCATCAATATATATATATTAATATATACTATTGTACGTATAGTGTATATATAGTAGTATATCACCAGAGGCACTCACACTTGGACCTAGGGAGACAGCGCAGGTATGTATATATATACTGGCATTGAGTGTTGTGAACTATATATGAATTGTGTGTCCTAACCCCCAGGTTCAGGTCACTCTCAGAGGTGACACCTTTCCCCCTTCATATACATAATCATTCATATATATATTTGAATATTTCTCTTATATTTGTTATATGTACTCACTGTTAGGTCCAGGTCACTCTCAGAGGTGACACCTCTCTCCCTCTGGGTCCCTTTGACGAGTCACTGTCCCTGTCTGTCACACCAGGTGTGTGTGCGTCTCTCTCTATCGCTCTCTCTCTACATATGTATATATTCTAATGTATATATATATGTATTGGGTCCTATCCTCACCCCAGCTGGCATGGCACCATCACCCCTTTCGATCCTCAGGGCATTGGGATCAGGTATAGCAACATATGTATAGAATATATACTGTATATACTATATATATATTATTAATGTTGGCATGGCACCATCATCCCTCTCCATCCTCAGGGCACTGGGATCAGGTATGCATCTGTATATGTATATATGTACTGTATATATACTATATATATATATATAGTATAGTAGTTGGCATGGCACCATCACCCCTGTCCATCCTCAGGGCACTCGGATCAGGTATGCCTCAGTATACGTATAAATATATGTATATATATGTATTACTGTATATCAATATCTATAATAGGTATATATACCCTCTGTCAATCCTCAGGGCACTCGGAACAGGTATAACTGTATATGTATACTCTATATACTCTCTCTCTCTCTCTCTCTCTCTCTTACTCTTAGGTGGAACTGCCCTGCCTGCCAGTGCCTTCCCTGCCCCCCTGTCAGGTGTAGTAGAGACAGAGGAGGAGGAGAGAGAGAGAGAGAGCGCCATGGTCAGACTGGTGGGAGAGGTGGTACGCAGAGACGTCACGGCTGAGCCAGCAAGGTAAGAAAAGAAGAGAGAATGTACCAAGCTGGAATCGAACCCACAGCCTCCTAACAACCAGACTGTCCCTGGACGCTGTCAAGGAGAGGGAGGAGGTCTCCTTTATCGTGACACTCCATAACAACGTGGCTAGCGCTGTGCCATTTGCTGTGCAGATGGATGAGGGAGAGAGAGAGGACATGGAGGGTACCAGTAAGGGTGTAGCCTCTTTGAATAAGGGTGTAGTGCCCTTTGGCTCTGTGGAGCAGGGGACTGGGCATGTCATGGTGGAGCCTTGCTCAGGTACATATGTATATGTATACACACACCCATATGTATATATATATAGAGAGTGAAAGAGAGATAGGGAGCATGTTATGGTGTAGCCATGCTGATATATGTATCAGTAGTATGAATTATTCTCACTCTCTCCCCCTCTACACCCTTAATATCAGGTGTGATCCCTGCCGATGGCAGAGTGAGACTCTTTGTCAAGTACTCCCCACAGCGGCTCGGCCTGATCAGGTACCCAGCTCTACGTTTCTCTCTCTCTCTCTCTCTCTCACACCCTACACCCTTTTCTCACAACTAGGGCCTCTCTCAATGTCAACCTCTCTGCCTCTGCCCTCTCTGGTGTATCTCTCTCTCTCTCTCCCTATATTTATACAGACTTACCCCCAGGGCCTCTCTGAATGTCCACCTCTCTGCCTCTGCCCTCTCTGGTGTGTGCACCGGAGGAGAGGATGAGGGGGAGAGAGAGAGAGATGACGAGTGTGGTGCAGTGGTGAGGGTACCCGTGACACTCGAGGCTAGACTGCCTAGCCTACTGATCAGGTATGTATATGAACACACTGGGAATCGAACCCACGCCCTCCGAGTCTAACACTAGCACGGTTGCCTCCAACTGCACCTCCACCCAGCTCTATGACTACATATATGTACACACAGGGAATTGAACCCACGCCATCTGAGTCTAACACTAGCACGGTGGCCTCCAACTGCACCTCCACCCAGCTCTATGACTACATCGATGTCAATGCACTCAACAGACACCTGCAGGGAGAGAGAGACATACACGAGATCACTCTCACAGAGGGTATGGGTGTATTAATACATATTTATATGACCAAATTGTACATATATATATGGGGAATGTGTATATGTTGAGATATACCCTCATTGCTACAATATTCTTGATGCTTACACCGATATAGTTAGTATGTGTATTGTTATGTGCTTACACCTAGGTACCTTGCAGGAGCAGCAACTTGCTCTGGAGCACATTGAGACGTTCCCAGTACTGTTCAGGTATCTCTCTCTTGCAACCTCCACTCCTAAGGAATTGTATGAAAATCTATCCTTCACTCGTCTTCCTAGGACTCTTTAGATACATGTGTCTCTACCTCTCTCTCCACATTAATTGTTTACTCACTCCAGACCCTCTGTCCCTGCCTCCACACCCCTCCTCTCTCCCCCCCCCCCCTATGTATGTATATATGTAGCCCATTATAGTTTCTAATCCTAGGCCCTCTGTCCCTGCCTCCACCCCCCTCCCTCTGGGTGCACCCTGTGCAGACCCAGATGCTCATAGGTATATGTATAGATAGAGAGAGAGATTGATATATAGAGAGGTAGAGAGGTTGATAGATATAGATATATTTGCATGTGTATATATACATCTTCCACTGGGTACACCCTGTGCAGACCCAGACGCTCATAGGTATAAGGATAGATGTGTATATATAGAGAGAGAGAGAAAAGAAAATGGAGAGAGAGAGAGAGAGAGAGAGAGAGAGAGAGAGATACATCTACCACTGGGTACACCCTGTGCAGACCCAGATGCTCACAGGTATGTGTATATATACTGGTAGATATATATTAGTATATATATTATATCTTGTTAACGTCCCTCTCACTCCCAGCACTGACAGGGTCACCCTGGGACTGGAGAACCCTGGACCACTCACGGTACGTCAATGATACATATAAGTGTATGCATATACGTATATAGTGTATATACTGTATGTATCCTTATACATCAGGTCACCCTCAGTATATCTGTCCCAGGTGTGCAGCAGGACATGCCCTCTCTCTCTCTCTCTCTCTCTCTCTATATATATATATATACTAATATCAGGTCACTCTTCGTATACCTGTCCCAGGTGTCCAGCAGGACATGCCCTCTCTCTCTCTATATATATATATATATTTATACTAATATCAGGTCACCCTCCGTCTATCTGTCCCAGGTGTCCAGCAGGACATGCCCACTGCACCATGGGCCAAGCAGCCACCTACTAAGGTATGTATAGTATATATATAGCACATATACTATATATATATATATATATATATATATATAGAATTTGTGTATATACTCTATATATATACTTGGACATGCCCACTGCACCATGGGCCAAACAGCCACCCACTGAGGTGTGTGTATTGTTTATAGTATAGTACACATTGTGTATGTGTGTTCCCTGTGTCCTAACTCGCGTTATTCTCTATGCTAACTCGCGTAGGAGGAGGCCACCATCCGTATGTATGTAGACAACGGTGTCTTTAGCACCTCCTCTGTGACTGTCACCCTGGCCCCACAGGAGAAGGGGCGGATATCACTCTTCCATAGGCACATATACAGGTATGTATATGTATATATATATATATACAGGTATATAAATGTGTATGTATACTGTCACCCTGGCCCCACAGGAGAAGGGGCGGATATCCCTGTTCCACAGACATATATACAGGTGTGTGGATGTATATTCATATATATATATATGGGTATATTAATGTATATGTCAACTGTCACCCTGGCCCCACAGGAGAAGGGCCGGATAACACTCTTCCACAGACATATCTATAGGTGTTGTATGTAGTGTATATACAAAATTACATATAGACATATATACATAGGTGTATATATATATGGTACATGTGGCATTTCATGAGAAGGGGAGAATATCTCTCTTCCACAGACATATCTACAGGTATGGAAGAATATATCCTTCTCACTCTCTCTGTCTGTCTCAACACCCTTAATGTCAGTGGGGTGCATGAGCTCCGTCTGCTCTCTCTCTCTCTCTC